>CABFVX010001333.1:60848-138683 GCA_902151425.1 Timema shepardi | reverse complement strand
AAAGGTGCGATGTAGTGCGATGTGAATGGGTTGGAATGAGAGCCGTGGTGGTGCCAACAGCTCAGCTAGGGAATTAATTCGTTAGGGCAAGAGAGAAAAGGAAGGGTTGGGCGGGGGGGTGTGGGGGGTGAGGAAAGGTTGTGTGGGTGTCTGTAACTGAGTGTTCCTACTCCTCCCTCCCTCCCTCCCATCCTCTCCCTCTAACTTTCCCCCCCACACACGTAAACAACAGGACAGTAGCCGGGGTCTGGATCCAGTCAAGTAATTAGATGCCGGCCTTGTCAAGAGCTACGTCCTGATGAAGAGACACACAGGGTAGAGCGTTATTGATTGATTCAGTTGTGAAGGGATGAAACGGAGCGATGCTCTTTATTAGTACCGTCAGCTTAGCCTTGGGGGTCATACCGAACCGTCGTGTGACAGGGGAAAAAAGGACCAAATGACATGTACCAAATAAAGGATACAGGGGAAATATGAGGAAAGACACATTTCCCACTTTATAAGACAGCAACCCGCCTCGGTGGCGTAGTTGGATAACGCGCTTGTCATGTTGAGCTCGACCGCTGAGGACGGAGAGATCGAGGTTCGAATCTCGGTCGGGTGAACTAGGGGTGGGGGTTTTCCTAAATGGTTTTCCACTCTCCCTCCACGCAAATGCGGGTTCACTTTCTCTAATTAAACCTCCCCAATTCCTAATCCATTAGAGTAATTAGTACTTTAAGCGTATAACCCGAAAGGGTAGTAAGACGCGGTGCTAAATAAAAATATAAGACGACAACTTTTATATCTCAAACCCTATTAGGACCACAGAAAAAAAAGTGTAAATAGAAAAGAGAACTCGTTTTACCATCATCTAAAGTACTTTAGAAAAGTCTTATGAATGCCCAACAGATGGAAGCACTAACTCATTTTAAGATAATATTGGGCCTTCCCCACTTTTTAACTGTACCCCTGATAGCAACATTCATCCGTTTACACAAACAAGATTCGCAAGAATGGATCTACAGTAGCCCCATGGCTTCTTTGGTGCTGGCTGACAGCTAACAGTTGACTTATGACAGTCAACATTTAGGTATATACCTAAATTTTAACTCTCAGAAGTGACAGCTGCCAAACACGTGTTTTTACAGATCATATGTTTCAGAGTAGGGATACATAATTTGATCTGGTAACTTTTCAAAGCTGTCGGTCAGCACCAAAGAAGCCATGAGGCTACTGTACAAAGTTTGATATATTAAAGTTATATTATTTCCCATCAAAATAAATTCATGCAACTCTTTCATTGGGAATAATTATAATGTGTTCACTAACCAACACAATAGGCTACTCCATGACTCAAATCAACGTCAGGAAGGTAAAATGCAAAGAGAAATAATTCTTACTTTCGATGATACTTTGCAATAATAAAAAAAAAGGAATATTACTTTTGTTTAGAGGATTTTTTATCACATGACAGATTTTACCGTGAGATAGGTAGTACTTAGGTCACTTCTATCCGCACCGTGGTAATAGAACATTGCCTAGGATATACCTAGGAGGTTTTCGACAATAATGAAGGGTGGATGCGGTATAAATCTGAAACGTTCATTAAGCCTAATTAAGCAGACCGTGGTGATAGTAGAAATATTCGGCAAAAATACCTATGGTACCACCGGGAATCGAACCAAGGCCAAGAGGCCAGTTCAGGTTTATCTTGATGCATTGTGAGTAAATATTTGGTGTTGAATAGCTGAGTGAAAAGTAGTTTTTATTCTGTTGTTTTAATCTCTTATCGGATATACCTCCATCAGTGTTCACACGAACTAAATGCTAAGTTCATATAGTCACAGATCAAATATCGGCTGGGTGTACAGAAGGTGTATTTTCCTAATATCTTACTCCTTCTCATCATACAACAATACTAGTACATAATTATCTTGAAAATTACACATTTCTCACATCTCTCCAACTAGGACAACTCAAGCTCGTACATCCTGGATGGGTTGAGAGACGCGATGGTTTAAATATTATTAATATTATTATTATTATTAGTATTATTAGCACCACGTCTTACTACCCGTTCGAGTTATACGCACTTACGCTAATGTGCAATGGTAGGGTGAATGTGAGATGAAAATGAAGGACCTACAGTTTAACGTGGAATCCGAACCACGGTGGAGGTCTGGCATTCCCCACATTCACATGATGTCTTGTCAGAGGTAAAGGAAGGGTTTGGTAATCAGATAAATCTTTACCGGGACCGAGGATTGAACCCCGGACGCCAGCATAGAAGTCTGACATCTTACCCCTAGACCGCCAGGTCACCGATTACGTAAAAAACTAAAATCAAAACTATACAGAATGTTCGGAAACTCATATCCAAAACTGCACATATAGTTTGTTTGAACCTAAAGTAATACAACATTACAATACACTTACTTCTGAAAAACTATGCTAATGCCATTAAATTGTGTTCACATTTTCGGTGTACAGCGACAGGAGAGCAAAGCTGTTAAGTATTCATGCACAACAGGTTGCATAAGAACTAGGCACGCAACACCACACACCTCTACATGTTGGAGCAGGGCAGCATAACATACCACAGTTAATAGGAAGCAAACATCATTCCATCTATAAATGCGGATAAGTTCTGAGGGTCATTATTACCGGTCCTGCATCACAGAAAGTGCTTGCCATTATTATATGTGCAGTGCTGCGCGCCTAACTCAAATGCAAATTGTTGTACACGCGTGCTTGAACAGCTTTGTTCTCCCGGAATTATACGCTGAAACTTTGAGAACAATTATTTAACGGTATTAGCATATTTTTCCGGATGTAAGTGTACAGGGATTTTGTATTAGTTTTGGTTCAAACAATTTACTTGTGCAGTTTGGGCTATGAGTTTCCGAACGCTCTGAATAGATACCAGATATAAAATATTGATGATGACTATAAGTTATGTAGTATTTCTACACAAGTGTGAGAACAGGGCTTCATAAGAGAATATTGTTGCCATAATTTTAATATCAAGTTATGTATTATCCCAACATTTCCTTTTACATCTATCTGTATCCTAAAAGATTTACTATATATTTTGTACTACTATATATATATATATTTACTATTGCAATCAACGCCAAATACTAATAACTATTTATTCTATATATTGGAAGGGTTTCTCAAAGTAAATTCCTACACAGGAGTGAGGGGAGGGTGAAACAACATTAATAAATCACATGTAGATAGCCACTTCTAATACGCCTAACCCAGATTCAAACCTGTACCACCCCTTCCACTGGAAATCCATCATTTTGTTAACCCTATGCTACAGACCACACTACCAACGATTTCTTTAATAATTCATATCTTGAATAGATGAAAATGTAATGTTGAATTGTAGGTAATATTCATTTATCTTATAATTGCGTTAACCTTAGGATACGCGGCAAACTATATGATTTCATGGAAATAATCTGGTAGAAAGGATTTTGTAGAAAATGCCATTACTAACTTAAAATTTATGGTCAACTTTCATAACATTTAGCTTTATGAGTAGTTTTAAGTAATAAGTATTGAAATTACCTATAAAAGGGAAAATTGTCGATCACATGACCTTAAGTACAAATATATGGAAGTTTTTTTAGTATTATTTTATTAAGTTACTGTCAAAAGAGCTCCTTCCTACATTAATCTGACTGTATGTATCTGTAAGCTATAATCCCGATAGTATAAATCAGTTTAGAAGCCATCCAGCAAAAGGAAATAGCATAACAATATTTAGTATAAAGAATATAGACACCCATATTTGTGATTATGCTCTACCAGAGCAAACGGTTAGATTTGAACCCTAGCCTCCATAACTCCCTAATACAGCATTCAGCTGCATTAGTTTTGTTCCCTTGACCACTTGTTATTATTATTATTATTATTATTATTATTAGCACTGCGTCTTACTACCCGTTCGGGTTATACGCACTTACGCTAATGTGTAATACCACGGTGGAGGCCTGGCATTCCCCACATTCACAAGATGTCTTGTCAGAGGTGAAGGAAGGGTTTGTTAATCAGATAAATCTTTGTCGGGACCGAGGATTGAACCCCGGCCCCCAGCACAGAATTCTGACACCTTACCCCTAGACCGCCAGGTCACCTTGACCACTTGTTGTTCGTGTATTGTTTACCTTTACTTTAGTTGTCAAATTATTAGCTCTTGGTTATACAAGTTTGTGAAATGTATTGGCCTTGACTCGCAATGGTGAGCACGAGTACTAAACGTCAGTCTTATCTTGTCTGGTTTTCTGGTGATGAAGTCCAGGTTCGAATCAAGTCAGAGTGTACTGAGAGTAGTTTTTCCTAAATAGTTTCCCACTGTGCCTTCACGCAAGTGCAAGTACTTTTCTTCTAAAGCACAACCGTCCTTATCGTCACCACACTAGTGTATAGTTTATAAATATTGCTCTGAAGATTAATAAGACGTGGTAAAAGAAAAATTATATAAGAGTAGGTGATTTTTTTGTTTCAGTGTAGTTCTTGACGATATCACATTACAAGTAAAAAATAATTATTAATAACTACTTGGTAAATATTAAATATGATGGCTTTCTCCCATAAAATTAACAAACAAAAGTTATATTGATATATAAGCTATACACTAATGTAAAATTTTGGCAATAAGATTAGGGAATTAGTTGTTTATTAACTCAATGATACTCATTCATGATTCACAATTATTAAAAAAGTATGTTTTTATAAATACATATTTATTTATAGTCTTATTATGCTGTATAACTCGCTCATTTTGATTTATGCGTATTTTTTAAAATTTTACTTACTTATTTACCCTCTAACGTTAGGTACTCCAAAGTTCACTGCCGTACTTACAAAAAATGCACCACCTATCCCTGTCTCGAGCCAGTTCTATCCAGTCCACCACATTAAACTCTATTTAATTCAGGTATATTATAATGTTATCCTCCCATCTGCGTATAGGTTTTCCCGATGGTCTCTTTCCATTTGGGTTTTTCAGTCAACACCTTGTACAGGGTTCTTGAATATTCCATTCACTCTGCATGTTCTGTCCACCGTAATCAACGAGACTTGATTATCCTAACAAGGTTTGGTGATGAGTAGAGAGTATGTAACTTATCATTAAATAGCATCTTCCACTCTCCAATATCCTCATCCCATTTTGAACTAGATATCTTCCAAAGTACCTTGTTTAAGAACACCCTAAATTTTCACGTTTCACACCTATAGAGAACAACCGATAAAATTATTGTTTTGTATATTCGGAGTTTTACATTCCTTGATACCAGGCGAGTTGTCAACTAATTACTGGACAAGTAGTAAAATTTATTTCCCTCCTTTATTTTTTAGTAAATTTTTATTTTAATTATGTTTATTGCTTTTAAAAATGGTTACTAAATATTTAAACTCGCCAACCATGACAAATGGTATGGTGTTCTCAGTAATCTCTAAATTAACTGTGTTATTTGTCTGATGATATCAGCAGTCTTTTCTGTGTTCACTTCTAAGCCTTACTAATCTCTAATAAAATCTATGAATTTCTTGCAACACCTTCCTTAATATTACCCAACAGAGCTAAATCTTCTGAGTATACAAATAGCTGCGATTTACCTCTTAATTTCAACACTTCTCTACTATTTGTTAGTACCCTAATAGAATACCCTTACGGCTAGATTAAAAAGTAATGGATAATTTAATATTCTTGTTTCAACCCATTATATATTTCTAAATTATCTGATAAGTTATATCCAATCTGTAATAACACAGATTAAAATTAAGAGTTCTATATTATTTGTCGGTGACCTGGCGGTCTAGGGGTAAGGTGTCAGACTTCTGTGCTGGCGGCCGGGGTTCAATCCTCGGTCCCGGCACAGATTTATCTGATTACCAAACCCTTCCTTCACCTCTGACAAGACATCTTGTGAATGTGGGGAATGCCAGGCCTCCACCGTGGTTCGGATTCCACGTTAAACTGTAGGTCCTCCATTTCATCTCACAATCACCCTACCATCACACATTAGCGTAAGTGCTTATAACCCGAACGGGTAGTAAGTCGCGGTGCTAATAATAATAATATATTTTTTTGTTTTGAGATATAATTAAAAAATATTATACAATGTACTACACAAGCTAAAACTAGGCTCATTTTAAAATTGAAATTTTGGAGTGCAATCACCTTATATATAAATACTCATCAACCTTCTAAGATGCTATAACTTTTCCTTGTAAAGAATGTCAAGCTGTAAAAGAGATAATTTAATAGAATTTTAAATATTTATGAATATATCATATGGCTTAGCCTACCTTCTATTATGCCCCCCTTTAGTGAGCTAAATAAATAAATGGTAAGCTACAATCACACAAACTGTCTCATTTTGTGTATTATAGTTTGGAAGAAATTTTCGGAGATAGGTTTTCAGTAAATAGCCCTAAAGTAAGTTTTCCTCACATTATAAACAGACACACTATCGTGTTAATCACATTAAACATTCTTTATATTTAAATTGTAGACAAAATTGTTGAAACCCTTTTAACAAATTTCAAATTTACAAAAATAAATTATTTGTTAACTGCTCTAAGACTTTTTTTAATTTGCTAAAAATAAAACGTATTCTTATTATCTTGAAAAACTTCTTTAAGATACAAATTAGGAATTCAATCTTCATGGCCGATTTCAAAATTTTTCGAATTTACGATAATTTATTATAAATAAACTACCCAAAGATGGAGTTATTTTAGAAAAATAAACATACATCATTATATATATAGTAAAAAAAGTTCCCTGATACCAACTAACTTGTTATAGCTATTTTTATTTAAATTCAGATTTTTCAAAATTCAGTAATAAATAAAATACCATAAAATGAATTCAAAAATCAATTTTATGATTATTCATAATGTAAAAAAACTGAGCATATACACATTTTGAACCAATTCGCTAAAACAAATATTATAAATATTCAATATTTAAAAAAAGATCTCATCAGTGTACAACCGTTAAAAAAAATCCCCCACTAAACAAGTATGATACAGTTTTATTTGTGATATCAAACACTTCTCAGATAAAAGCTTTAAGCAAAGAATTGTCGCTATTTTAGAAATATTTCGAATTTTAGAAAATCACTAATCAATTAACTACCCATTAAATGATTTTCACCCAAAAACCAAATATACAATGTTACTTAGAATTTTGATACTCCTTTGATATACATTCTATACAAATATGTTTGATTCATTAAAACAAAATGCAATTCAAAAATCACTCAACAGTAAACCACCCTTAATTTGAAGTCTAGGGTCAAAATAAAAATAGATATCTTGAGGTATATAACATCATTACATCTAGATATCAAGTTTAATCAAAATACACAATACCACTTCATATCTGTGGCCAAGGACAAAATTGTAAAACTCAATTTTTTGGTTCAGACATTCATAAAACCTAAAGATTCATTTTAATCTATAGATTGAAATTTTAAGGTAATATAATATTTTCTTTTGCGATGAGAAAACCCGCTTTGGTGGCCATATGGTCCATGGCGTAACTCTCAAAATAGACTATAGACTCTCGATGACCGGAAGATGGTAGTTAGATCCTGGTCGGATGTACTGAGGGGGGTTTTCCAAAATGTTTTTTTCAGTTTCCCTCCCCACACGCAAATATGGGTACACGTCCTATAAAAAATCAACCTTCCTCATCCCTAGCACATTATCATAATTAGTACATTAGCGATATCTTGAATGAGTAGTAAGACGCGGGGTTAAGAAAATCGATAGATATGAGAAAGAAAAAAATCGAGTTATTTATAACGTCAACACTTTAAGCTTAGCTTTGCCTTTAAGCCACCTCGTGGAAACGTCATTCATTTCTAATCATCTTTGAAACCCTATCCTAATGGTAATCTGTTCCATCAGGGCGCAAGCTTACAGCTGACACTGGCTAGACAATTACCGACCTCACCTAAAAGTCACGTCCCTGCTTTTAAAAAAAGTAGAATCCCCATTCAACCCATTTCAATTATGCAGGTAGGTGCGCTTGCCACAACGGTAAGTCCTCTGACAATCACTTATTATTATTTAGCGTATGTGTGTATGTGTGACACGCCAGATCACCAAGGGTAAGCGGAACCAAGATGGTTTTGCGCTTCACTTTATCTCCGGTCCATTCGTTCACCTCATATATTAATGATGCTTTACACATCTACACCTGACAGAGAGATTCGACTGACAGGATGAAAACCTTCCACGACTTTTATAGATGGCCTTCGTTCAGATATCCTACCATTAAAAAAAAAGTTTGAGTTTGCACAGAACAATGATTCAGTACTCAAATTGTTAAACATAAGTTTATAGTGTGTCAGTTTGAGTTTGAAAGTGTTTCCTTTGCGAAATAAAGTAAATAAAGTATTTAATAAACAAAAGTTTATATAAAATGTAAAAAAAAGTTGCAAAATATAGTTCACAAACGTTTGCAAATTTAAATTTTTGAGTTTGTTGCTTTTATAATAATAATAATAATAATAACGTACTTTTCAAGTTAATAATATTATACTGTATATATATATATATATATATTTATGTCTGTATGTATGTTTATAAATTTAAATAGATTACAATACACCCATTATATATATTATATAATTATAATATATTTATTATATATATATTATATTTTGAAAATTGAAAAATGACACCTGGACAGAGGAATCGAACCCGGGACCTTTGGCTTACTTCAACAATGCTCTAACAAACTAAGCACAGTTTTCTAAATTATCTCTAAACTAAATAACCATTGAAATTGAAACAATTGTTAAAATTGTCTGATTATATTTGGATATCAACCAATTATTTATTGCAATGTAGCTTGATTTCTTTAAAAGAGTATAAATTATTCTGAATCATCTCAACGATTTTATAAAAACAAATCTTTCGTAATTAATATTTTAGGAAACATTTCTAATACATTCTTCAAAATTATATAATTTTAGTGATAATTTATATAAAACTTATTACTTTTATCGTAATCATAAACTGTTTCCAGCCTGTGACCGAATTCATTTGGTAAAATGCACTCTCTTCCAATCTCTTCCTCTCACTTGCAAACTCGATGATATCTTTATTATTTTTATAACATTATATATCAAATATATTAAATTTAGCAAAAAATATTTAGATCCAAAATGTACAAATATATATTCTATGTTTGTGGATTCAGGAAATACTACCTGATGTTCTATATTTCTTAGTTCATATTTTTATACTTTGAGATAGTATAGTAATGTTATTCCTTTCCAAATTAGGAAAACCCCAGGTAGGTCTTATTCTCCACAGAAAAGTATATTACATACACACACATATAGAAATAGTGTGCGAAAATAAAACCTGTTTTGTAGTTACCCATTAGAAGGGTATTTATGTAAGACTCTAAATATATTTTTTGCTTTCATTACTTTGTTTATGTTACAATAATTATTAAAAAATTACGATTGTTTGTATTAGTAATACTTTCTCGTTATATTCCTGCATTCGTTGTCACAGACTGCCACAATAATTAAAAATATGTTGTGTTGTAATACTTTCACTCAAGCAAAAGGTGGTGATTTTTAACATTTCCTATAGTGGAAGAATACAACGCTATACTCTGCCTTAAAATATGAGTGAATAACGACCCTGACCATTAGATGGTCCCTGGATAGCTCAGTGGTAGAGCATTATTGCGATGCCAAGGGTCCAGGGTTTGAATCCAATGTCCACGTGTAATTTTTTTAATCTATTCCTTTTTCTATAGCAAGAATGGCGAAACTTTTCCAACCAGTGTGCCACTCAGAGGACTTACTGAATTTTGGTCGAGTCTATTGTGCCAACTATTATTTTCGATTTATAATGAGTCTTTAAAACCAATTTTTGTTTTAATAGCCACGTATTACATTGTTCAGGCAATCGTATATTTGATAATTGCTATAGTGGATTAGGGATGGATAAGGAAGAATTCTAGCGATGATCTACTCGCATTTGCTTGTAAGGGGAGTGGGGAAGCCCTCTAGAACAAGCTACCATCAGTAGACCTATCCGGGATTCGAACCCCAATATCCTCGCCATAAGCATGCCAGTCTAATATTAGTTTGACATGTGTCATTTTGATAGTCATATATTATTACGTTTGGTTCAAACCGTGTTGTCTTCAACAGCACAAAAGATTCACTGATGTGCGAGCCAAGACGATTTATAAAAGTTAACTTCAAAGTACTGTGTAACAAGACATGGCTGTCGAGATAGTATCGATTTCAAAAAATTATACCACTTTGAGAATATTTGTATACAGTGTATTTAATGAAAAAAAACACTAACTACTGTATAATATATCTTAGGCCATTTTCGTTAGTTCTCGAATTAAAGCAATGAAAAATTGCTTTCTTATTTGATTATAATAAAACTTTCGTCAATACCAAATATTATTATTATTATTATTATTATTATTATTAGCACCGCGTCTTACTACCCGTTCGGGTTATACGCACTTACGCTAATGTGTAATGGTAGGGTGATTATGAGATGAAATGAAGGACCTACAGTTTAACGTGGAATCCGAACCACGGTGGAGACCTGGCATTCCTCACATTCACTCAATACCAAATAGATTAAAGAAATATTTTCTCAAGAAACATGAAATTATTATGGTTACTCTCACAGTTTCTATTATTTTTATCATTTTATTTAAGATTAAAAAAAATAGAAATAAATATAAGCACCTTATAAATAAAAAGTATTTACTAGTATAAAATGGTAATTAAACAACTATAAGAACAACAAAAAATGTTTTAATGCGAGAAATACCAATTATTCGACCAAAATAAATTGTGAGCTTCTCGTATCGTTTGTTATTAGAAGAAAGGGGAAGATGGGGGGTGCTAACCCATAGAGACTTTGCCTAAGGAATGCAATTCACTCGTCTCATTCCTTCATGGCAAGACAAACTTTGCACCATCCACAACAACGCAAAGATAGCTTATTTTAATATCTTTCGTAAAGTAATCTCGTGCCTGCAGTGAAATTTTCATGGCTGAATAAAATCATTTAGGTTTTATTATTGTAGGGGGTGGGACTGGAGACGCGGTGCAATATAGAGGAGAAGAACAATTAGTTTTATGACAGAGCCACTCATTAACACAGTGAGCTGGAGCCCCTCCATTTACATCAGCGGATTCAGCCACAAGCCATTCTCACACAACAAAAATGACAAACAAAACTTTCTTTTCTTGTTCGAATTTTCTTAAATTAGAAATATTTTACATGATAAAACTAAGATTATATAATATTTTATTTTAATGAATACAATATTAATAATTTATCCTTATATTATATATAAAGGAATTGAATTTTAAATTATATAGCATTTTACTATGATACCTTGCCGGCACGCGTTAAAAGCTTCTATATTTTCTCTAATTTTCTTAATTATTTATCAATATATCAGTATATCAATATCATTATAAATTAGGCGTTATGTCTACATAACTATGTTATAATCAAATGGTTTTGTATATAAAATTTCATATTATTTCCGTTTTGATTTTAATATATCGTGTTAAAAGTAAACAATCTTTATCTATTGAACTCAAATTATTATAAATATTAAAAATGCTATGTATGATTAAAAGTTTTTTTATTGTTTGAATAAATTTAAATAATTTTTAAATAATATTTTTTTTATTAATCTATTGAACTCTAATTATTATAAACATTAAAAATGCTATGCATGATTAAAAGTTTTTATTATTTGAAAAAATTTAAACAATTTTAAAATAATATTTTTTTTGTTAAAATCCTTAAAGGCATATTAGTGTTTTTAAATAATTACAAATATTTCAAAAGGATTTCCCTCCATTTTTCAGGCAAGTGTTGGGAGTATTTTCTTTGAACCAAACTTTCTAACACTGTAATGATATTAAATTATTGTAAATTTCAGAAAGGCAGAAAAGTATAGCACTTTATATGTATAAAATGAAAGATTAATAGTTTTAGCTTATCAATGGGTAGAAATGATACACACAAATCAAACAATTAGCATATAGCCTGTGAACTAGTGAGAGAATTAGTTTATTGTTTGAAATAACTATTGAAATATAATTGAAAATACATTTCAGTAAATACATATAAACGTCATAGATTGTTTTTTTTAATAAAGAGTAACACAATTTGATCATTGTTATGCTAATATTGAATTAATTATTTTTGCCTTAGATGGAGTTGCTTTTTAAATTCATTAGAAATTAAGGTTTTAAATAATATTCAAATTCTTAAAGGACTAAAAATATTTGTCTATATCATTGTTCCTCAACTTTTTTCTGATTATATAAAATTATTTAATAAATAAATTGCAAATTCCTGGTTTATAAATTTATTTATTTTATTATTTTCTCCTAATTTTTAGTTTATGTTCATTTCTGACATTATTTTAAAAATATGTTCATAAGTAATCGGGTGTATTACAATATAGTATTTTACTTCAGTATCCCAAGACTAATAGAGCTTTAACAATATAAATATTAATGCATATGCTTATGGTAGTTAAAATAAGCTGTATGAAACACTCATACAAAGTTTCTCATATTAGGTTATATAGTAAATATTAGGACTAATTTTTTAAAAAAAAGACACAATCTTAAATGAGTTTTTCTTCGAAAAAAAACAGATTTTATTTGTTTAGTCATAAGAAACACTCTTCATAAAGGCCTTAAAATTTGAAACAAAATTATTAAAAGCTATGTGTACCATGTTTGATTCCGGGCATGGCCAAGTAGTTTATTTTTGAAATTTGGGTTACCTCTTGCACAGTCGTGAAGTAACGGCCCAGAGCTGAGTGTTGTGTCTGTTCTAGATTTAAGTTGGCTTTTAAGTTGTGTGCTGATATAATCAGTCAGCTCAGAATGTAACGTTAAACTTCCTTAGAAAGAAAGATTTTTTGAAGCCATTACAAACAAAACTTTCAAAACTCATAATCATTAAACCACCCTCAATTTGAGGGCGTGAATTAAAATGAAAAATATACCTTGAGGTATTATCATATGATATCCATACCAAATTTGAAAGACCGGTTTCAGTGGCCGAATGGTTTAATTCTCTACTCTCGTAGTAGACTAGGCTGCCGATGACGGGAAAATTGAGGTTAGAATCTCGGTCCGGTGTAATGAGGAGTGTCTTTCCAAAAATGTTTTCCACTCTCCCTTCACACAAATACAGGTACACTTCCTTGAAATATAACTCTCATAATCCTTAAAGCCATTTAAGTAATTAGTGCATAAGCATATAACCAAAGGACTTCGGTGCTGAGGTCTGGGGTTCATTCCTCGATCCCGGAACAGATTTACCTGATTGCCAAACCCTTCCTTCACCTCTGACAAGACATCTTGTGAATGTGTGGAATGCCAGGCCTCCACCGTGGTTCGGATTCCACGTTAAACTGTAGGTCCTTCATTTCATCTCACAATCACCCTACCATTACACATTAGCGTAAGTGCGTACAACCCGAACGGGTAGTAAGACGCGGTGCTAATCATAATAATAATAGTAGTAAGAATAACATAAAACTAGAACGGATAGTAAGACTCGGTGTTGAAAAAAGGTTTTGGAAGAAATACACGAAATTTTTAGGCTGTAAGCCAAAGGTCATACAGATAAAATTGCAAGTTACAAAATGTTATGCTCAGAGGTACATAATTCCAGTTAAAGTTTAATATATAATGTCAAAAGCTAAAACCTTTATCTATTAAACTCTAATTATAATCACTAAAATGATACACAACACCAACAGATTTTACTATATGGGATTTATTTTTCATAATCTCGAGGTAAGAAAATATTCTCGATCACAATAGCCTACTTTATTTACGCTCATGTTCAAAACAGGTAAACTCCGTTGACATCTTAGTCCTGGACTTTTTGTTCTAGTTTTTGTTTAATAAATTTCAACTCTACTTGTATTTTACTACATTAGTTGCACTATACTCGTACTATTTTACTACGGTATGTCGGAAGCCTTAATTGAAGAATTCCGGACATATCAGTGTTTATGGAACATGTTTACTACTGTCTACGGTCTCTTTTATGGTAGAAGTAAAATATATTCATCAGCACTATCACACTTCCATGGTACACTATGAACACCCGCCAGCTTTGATGAAGATTTTTAGGAAACGACCACGGCTTAGCTTTCTTTGTGGCCACCTAGGGTAGCGTACATAGCCTCCGTAGAATCCGTAGCGAACGTATAGTCCGTAGCATTGTGGTCTTTGTTGCTAAGGCATGAAACGCATACATAATAATTCAGTTTATTTACAAAAGATTTTAATCATTTAATTTTTTATTAGTTAATGTATTTAACATGAATTATAAATATTAGTAAAACTGATAATTTAATTTTAAACTATTAATTTCATAACAATGCAATACCACTGACAGTTTAAACACATTTTCTATTATAAATAATATGTGGGTTAAGATATTCGAGATATTTAATTAAAACGATAATTTATTTGATTTCAAAATTTATTATATACATCCAAGTTTGTTGAATAGGATTATAATTTATATTTGTAATTGAAGGGTTATATGAATAAGAAAATTTAACCGAGAATTTTTTTTATCAATTGGGAGGTGCTGCGCCCTATCATAAATGTGAACTACGCCTGGCCAGGAAGAAAAGTTGTCAGTTCGAGAAAAGTTTGCGAAGCGTGATTTTATTTTATAGTGTAGCATTTAATATCTTTAAACAAGTTTTATTTTTAGTGTTGGAATTCTCTCAGACTAAGGTAAGGTTTTATTTTTAATTGTATACGTCTACATTAGAATATTTTTTATATTCAAACAAAATTTATATATTTTGAGCTCAAACAATTTATTATATATAAAGCCTATTGTGAAATGAGTACATATAAATGAAAAATTATTCAGACTGAATTACGAAAACTAATAAAAACCAAAATTTTGATTTATTATTTGTTGCTGAAAACTTAACAGAATTGTCATTTGAATCTGTGAAGATTTAATTTAAATTTTATGCTTGAATTTTACGATTCCAACCTTATTAAACCTGATAATAAAGATATTCACAATCATTAGGAAGCGTTAACTCAAAGGTATCAGGCTAACTCTGATTCGGGAAGTAATCACTCAGACACTCATATCAAAACTTGTTTATTTTATTTACTCAGTGCCCGTACATATTTTTTTCAGACGAATATTTACAAACTGACTTATAGTTCAAACATATCATAGGTTACGCTTAGAATACTTAATTCAATTTGACGGTAGATGGATTGAGCGTTGGGTCAAGTAGCATTTAAACAGAGTGAAAACAAATTTTGATTAAGGAGGTTAAAAATAAAACACACTTAAATAGAAACCACAAACACATAAGGTATTTGCTTTTAAATGACAAAATAGGATAGTTTTAGTTTAATGTGAAATCTTACTCGTTTTATATTCAAATACATTTCTTTGCCACTTTTTTATTTCTCTTTTGGTGTTGTTTTAATCTCTTATTTGTGAAAGGTGTTTAATTGGTTGAAAGTTTTTTTTAAATTAAAAAGTAAATAAATTAAGTCCTACATATTAGGTATCACAAATATAAAATAATATAAAATGTTAAACGAAAACCTTTTCTTTTATTGATGAGTAAATTTAATGATGACTTCATCATACTTTCGAAGTTTTTTCTTGAGTCACCTAACTAGAATTGAAGTTTTAATTTTTTTCAGTACCCTGTCTTACTATCCGTTCATGTTGGTTCTACGCTAATTGAACTGTAAATTGTGGCATTTAGTTTTTTCATGTACTAGACATTTAAAAAAAATTAAATTAATGATTAATATTGTATTCTGTGAAACTGACCATCTATATTTAAAGGATATTTAACCTATATAGACTCAATTGAAATAAAATCATTAGTGTATATTATTAAAATATTTTTTTTTATATCTGGAAAATAATATAATTCTATTAAAAGATATATATATAGCTATATAATTATTTTGGTGCACTCAATTCAAGTTTGATCCAATCAATCTTTGTTTATCATTCATACATTATTAATACTACATTAGTAAAAGATATTTAGAAAAAAAAATTATTTTCATATAAAAAATCTTGAGGTTTTATTTAGTGTCCCCTAGATATATAATATAAATTTAATCCACAGGAATTCTCAAGTAAACAATTAATGCTACTTTGATTAATAGGTCAATGTTTATATCCAACGGGATGCAAGGTTTGTATTTCCTTTAATAGGTTTATATTCTCTGACTTGGTTAGTGGCAGTCGAGTACAGCTTAATTAAAGTCCTAATCACTCCCACCTTTAATGAAAGAGTAAAAATTTGGTTTCGTTAGAACCAACAAACCAAAGCACATGACATGACTGCTATTGATTAAATTTCTGAAATACTTTTAAATATTTTATAGTGATTTACTATTTTGATTATGGTTACGCCATTACATTCAATGAAGGAAATACTCCATTCTATCAAAGGTGATAAGATTATTAATATTATTTGAAAGGAATTGCTAGTTTATTCTAGAGAGTTCTGTTATGAAACTACGAGAGTTAAAATATACCTTTTTTCGACATAGTGACACAAATTGAGGTGGAAGAAAATTTAAACCAATAAACACAGCATAATACATAATAAATACCAATATGAATATTTATTAGGTTAATGTGCGGACACTTTTATTTATAAAACTTTTTTTTACTAAAAACTTACTAATTGTAGTTTACGGATACACTAGATCTGTTATAAACATAGTTTTATTGGAAAGGAATATATTGCCTATAAGGACTGCTTTCTTCAATATAATTATGGGTATCAAATAATCTCATTGTACCCAATTGGTATAAAACCTTGGTCGGAGACATGTGTGATATCCGTGTTAATAATGTATTTATATATTACCATTAAAAACAAATACTATAGTCAAATGACTATAGCAATAACCTTCTAGAAGGTATTGAAAGTTGGGTGGATAGCAAATAGTAATTAATAATTTAGCTAGTCTTGAAATTGGCGCCATTGGTCATTAAGTAACTGGTGCAGAGCGCACGGATAGTCATGGGAAAGTAAATTTAACAACAATCTTAACGGTCATCAAAAGTTCTTCCATTGGTGTTTTGACTATAGTTAGTAGAATGAGTTTTTCATATTGTATTGGCATCCAAACTACACTAAAGAAGTTCATCTGCCAAAACACTTTTTTTTCCACTTCTTCATATAAATAGCCACGCATGAAGCAAGACGCCCAGGTGGCAGGAGACAAACCGTACACAAGAGATTTTAAAAATAAGCCTCAGACATTCCACAAACACTTGCATGGGGATATGTTTAGCAACACGGGCTGGGCTGGTTTCATCAACCACGGCGCAAAACAAAAATAAAATACACCACAGAAATTCCCAACTATGACCCAGATACTCAATTTCTTTGCCAACACAGTTCACCATTTCAATTATATTTTTGTCGAGTTCCTAAGAAGAAATTTTGGGCACTGGAAGTCTATTTTTTAGACCAATTTAAATGACATCGTACGCCAACACAAATTTTTATACATAGGTATATATCTATGTTTTTTTTTAAACTCAGACTTCCCGTTTTGTCTTCGTTTCTTGGCATCAATCCGAGGGAAAAGTATCAAAGAACTAGACTATTATGAAGGAACATCAATGAATTGTATGAATGGTTTTTCAAAACTTTTTTTTTGCCGTAAAATTTAAGAAATGTATCATGAACTGAATATTTTATTTCTTATAGAGAAAGTATTGTAAGCTTGAACAAGGTTTTCCTACAGATTGTGGTTAATTTTAAGCTATAGATGCCGCTGAACTAAAAACTGTGGATCTTACATTCATGTACGTCCCTATGTCTATTGATATATGGTTTACACCAAAAAACTAAACCTAATTGGTTTATAGTTTAATTCAAACATGATGCTCTAAGATTCTATGCTCATACTGAATTTCAAAAATTTGAAATTTTTCAAAAACAGAAATTATAATAATTTGTTTCAAAATTGATATTTTGGAAGTATTATACATTATTTTACATTTTATTTACTCTAACTTGGTTTATAGCGAAAGATTAAAACAGTGGTAGCTATTTTTTTTAAATTTGAAAATCTGTAAATGCTTCTTTAGCTATTAAATTCAAAACGAGTGTCTGGGGACTACATTATAAATAAAATTCTATGTTTTAAAGTTTTAAATAAAATAAGTCATTAATGACAGTTTACTGATTATAGAAAATTTGATTATTTTAAAGGGTTTTAACAATTTAGTTAATTTTTGAATTATTGTCTCTTATTACCCCTTCGGGTTATACCCTTAGTTCAATATTAATATCCAAAGAGTTTTTAGTATGAGAAACAAAAATTGTTTAATTTTATGGGTAGATATTATTTAAGGGTGATTAACTGACATTCGCGTTTTGAAAGTAGTTTTTCTTCAAACTATAGTGGGTTATCGTATAAATTATTTACAATATTATGACTCACTATTATTTTTTACAGTGATATCACATTTCTTATCTAGTTTTTTACCATAGCTATGCTATTATTCTTGTACTCTCTCTCTCTCTATTTATATATATATATATGTATGTATATATATGTGTGTGTGTTTTCATATAATATTCTTTTAAATAACATTTTAATATACATTTTATAAATCTGCGCTATACTTAATTTAGTTTGGGATCTGGAATTTTGGTTAAGCTTATTTATTAAATCTTATCTAATTAATATTTTGTACTTTATTCTTTAGATTAAAGCACAGTGATTTCACCCTTTTTTGGTGGGCCAATTACCTAAGGCGCTATTTTCAAAGTAGATTAGTCTGCTGATGACGGGTAGATTGAGGTTCGAATATCAATTGGGTATACTTAGTGAATGTGGGGAATGCCAGGCCTCCACCGTGGTTCAGATTCCACCTTAAGCTGTAGGTCCTCCATTTCATCTCACAATCACCCTACCATTACACATTAGCGTAAGTGCGTATAATCCGAACGGGTAGTAAGAAGCGGTGCTAATATTAATAATAATAATAATAATAATAATAATAATACACTCAGTTGGGTTTTCCAAAGTGTTTTTTCACTCTCCTTTCACTCAATTGCGGGTACATTTCCTCTAAATATAAAATGTAAAATACCTAAAACCATTAGCGTAATTAATACATAAGTGTATAGCCCGAATGGGTAGTAAGATGAGGTGATATCTAAACAGTGATCTAACTCAGAAAATTTTATTTTAAAATACTTTTTAAGTATCTTAAGATAATTTAGAAACGTTTAAGAGGAATTCCATTGTTATTTCATTAATGAAGAATATAGAAAATTAAGTATTGAGATTATGTTTGTTTTGAATGAAATTTAGTATCGTTTCCAACCATAAACTATATATTCATATTTGTAATTGTGTGATAGTGCTGAATTTTAAAATTTTGTCAATTAGGATCTAATAATGCATTAGTCTCACAAATATTTAATTGATTTTTTTTAATTCCAACGGTTGATTTGAAAATTACAATAAAGTATGTTTCTTAAATCTAAGAAATTAGGTTTTTTGGTTCACTTTCAGACTAAACCACACGAGCAATTTATAGTATTGCTTGGTCTTCCTATTTAATCAGTTATAACATTTTTTTAATAAACATGTTTAACAATCAAAACCATGTCATTGAACAATTTATATATATTAACGTGTAGATTCAATGTTGCTAATTAATTTAAAGTACCAGTTATCTCTTAAATAGTTATTTAAAATGTTTTGGAATATTTTTAGCCTCAAAGTTTGACGAATTTATTTAAGTTCTTACAACACTTATTCCACACTAAATAAATAAAAGCTCTACCAATAATTGAGATGATAAGGTAATACATATTTAAAACATATATTGTGTATAAGGATCCAAGCTGTGATCTTACAATTACAGGACTTACAGTCTAGGATAAATTGTGTATAATATTAAAGAAGCAAGCAGATTGAGCGTAAATATTAAGGTGCAAAAATGCATTTTTTTGTTCTAATATAATGGTTTAAAAAAACTGAAAACGTGAATAAATATGAGAATAAAATAATCTAGCCTCACCTAGAGACTATAAATAACTAACAATGAAGCTATGATTAAAGATATTAGATACAATTTAATTCAAATAAAAACTGTTAAATTTAAGTAATATCTTTTATTTTAAAAAAGGAGATTATATTTTAATCTTGCTTTCATGAAAATCTTAAATCGATGATTATGTTCTTTGATAAAGTATTATAAATTTCCCTTACATTTATTTGTTGTTAAATTATATGTAAAACTTACGCGAAACCTTAAACATACATAGACCGAAATATTTATCTTGTTACCAGCGTGTTCATAGCCAGCCTGTAGGTCAAAACTCGATATTATTCGAATCCTGTTTGGTGCAATGAAGTAAATTTGTCCCAATATGGGGGTTTAATTCCTCTCTATCAGTGGACACGTGTTTAATTCTTCTGAAATAACTTTCAATACTCCCCCCCCCTCTTTCGATTAAGTCATTAAATAAATCTAGTAGTATTAAACCTATTTAAAAACATAACCAATGCCCGCTACTCACCTTTATTCCCAATAATCTTCAGACATTGAAGTAGTTGTGGTTAGAATATCGTTTTTTATAGAGACTCAAGAAAATTTTGATACTGTAATATTGAAGATATAATACATTTAAGCCATCATCAAGTATGAATATCTTAATTTTCAGAATAGATTATAGCCTCGTTAAGTTTAAAGTTTGGGAAGGCGAGTTAAGGATCATATTTGTGCAGTTTTTAAATAAAATATCGTGTTTGTTAAAATGAATAAAATAATTCTCCAATATAAACACATTAATTTTCTTTACATGGTGATCTCAACAGTTCTTGAAAATCTATCAAGGATGTCCTAGAATTTAATTACTACTTTTTCTAATCATTTTAAAAGTTTATCATCTAATGCCACTATGCTCATAATAGATATTCATAAACTGTTGGTTATCGTCATGTGAAGACATTTAAACTTAATGTTTTACAGGAACAATTATTTATTTATCTTGCCCAAACAATTGTTTGTCTATGAAAACTAAAAAAAAAATTGCCTTTAACTCACGTTTCCTACATTCATACCTAAATTCAAACTAAATGGGTCCGAAGCTTGTTCGGACTAGTACAACTGCGGACTAAGTGGTAGAATACGCAATTTCTACGGGGAGGAAGAGTGTTTTCACAAAATTTGAAATACAGTTGAAATGACTTTTATAAAAGTCACATTCATTTAACTAATGTGTAACACCAAATCTATAGGTCCCTTGTATACTTGACACCTACAATATATATTTATACAGTACTGTAATTTTTTTAGTTAGATTAAATAATAATATTTAGCACTGCGTCTTACTACCCGTTCGGGTTATACGCTAGTTAGATTAAAACCCATTCTGTTGGCTTCAACACTTAAACAATGTGCTGACTTCCACATATACATATTTTTCATATATTATTATTTCTTAAAAATTCCCTTTTAACTTTTAGTAGTTATCGATTAAATATATTTCATTTGACTTAATTTGTAATTTCTCCCTCTCCTCCCTTCCCCCAACATTTTCCAAAAATTGTGTTTGGATGGTTTGAAATTTACAAATGTTGGCGCTGGGTCTAATCGGGTTTCACTGTAGTTTAAATGTTGTTTCCCAAATATATTTAACCCAAGCTAGACAGAAAACAAATGAGTATTATACTAAAGAGTAGACCTACATACGTTGAGAATAAAGAAATACATTTTAAATATTTTATTTAAAATCTCACCAAATTAAAGCTATTTATCTTTTTGGAAAGTACAAAAACTATTCCAGTTATATATAAATACAAACATACATACCACTTGGAATTGGTTATTATTGATATTACCAAATGGATCAAGATGTAAATTATTGTTAGATTTCATATTTTGACAATGTAACCTTAAACATTATTTACTTTTAAACAAGTTCTTGAAATAATATTTGTTTTCTTTTTAATCATATTTTTGTATGTATGTATGTATCTGTTTTATAATGAGTAATCTTTTAATTTTACTCTTTAATTTGTAAAATGACGTGATTTGAAACACAAGATAGATAGTAATAAAATTTAAAAATATGAAATTAGTAGGCTTAAGATTTCCATCAAATTAACTTTTTGCTTATATATATATATATATATATATATCATTCGGAGCTTTGCTAATGAAAAATATTAAATATTTTGGAATGAAAAAGTTGGTGAAATCACTCTCTAGGACATTATAGATTACCTAGAAAAAAATATATATCCTTAAAAATCTTTATTCTCTTGGAACACATTTCAGACGCACGCCTTAAACCATTCTGTGTCTTTATCATATACTATATACTGAGAATCGTTACCTTATTAATGAATTCTATTGAACGTTATGAAATCAAACACTGTAAACGAGAATAATATTACCGTATGTACGTACAGTAAGTACATTTACCAAATACCATAAACTATTACAATATATTATATACAAGTTTCCGTTTAGATATCATCTGAAAATATTTTTTGTATCATTTGGAAATATCCAGTGCATATTATTCTGTAGAATATAAAGATTAAATATTTCATTTTATTCCACTTAGGTGACCTGGCGGTCTAGGGATAAGGTGTCAGACTTTTGTGCTGGCGGCCGGGGTTCAATCCTCGGTCACGGCAAAGATTTATTTGTTTACCAAACCCTTCCTTCACCTCTGACAAGACATCTTGTGAATTTGGGGAATGCCAGGCCTCCGCCGTGGTTCGGATTCCACGTTAAACTGTAGGCCCTTCATTTCATCTCACAATCACCCTACCATTACACATTAGCGTAAGTGCGTATAACCCGAGCGGGTAGTAAGACGCGGTGCTAATAATAATAATAATAATAATAATAATAATAATATTCCACTTGAATTGTGAAATTAAATCAAACATTGTATTCAAAAACGCTGTTGGTGTCTATATTTGTTTAATATCAACAATTCATTCAATTACTAATATATTTTAGATAAAATACCATCTAAAAATATATTTATATGTGAGAAAAGAATGTAGGAATCAGTGCATTTTCTTGATGCCTTTACATATTTAATACTGTAAAAAATATACATTACCTCAGTTTTGTAAGAATTTTGGCTAACAATCTTGTTGAATCTTGGAATTACATAATTTTTCAAAACATACTGATTTTTTTCAAGACAAAAAAACATGGAAAGTGAGACATTGGTATATACATTCGCACTCGAGATAAACTTTTTTTTTTGCAACTATCATTTTGTGAACTTGTCGTCTTAAACGGCTCGATCACTATTGCTCCTAGCACCTAAATATAGGAACATAAAAAAAGCAAACAAATCAAAAAAGTTTAAGCTTTAAATACGCACTAAAGGAAAAATTGAGAAAGTTAAGGCCAGTTGCACAGATATCCTATTGATTCTTCCATCACAGTATTGTCAATCAGCTAGATCTTAGGTTAAGAAAAGTTTGGGTTGCAACAAAGTTAATTTGGGATAAAAAATCTCTGATAACTTGAGCATAGATTTGATCAAATAATCAAGTAAAACAAACAAGGTAACATATTAAAAATTAATGTGTTTGGAAAAGCTGATAATTAAATGACCTAAATATATATACACAAGGTTGGCTATTAGACATACACTTTGTATTATGGCTCTGATAGCCCAGGCTGCCTGTGATATATATAGCCCAGGCTGCCATATATATATATATATATATATATATAATTTGATCATGTTCCTTAAGAAATTGTTTTAAATATTTTTGCAATGATATAAATAAATATACAAAATATTACCTCATATCAAATTGTATTTTTTTAAATCAATTATTGGATGGCCAAATCTAATGTGCAAAAAATTAATCTAATTATAAAAATGTATAGTTTTTCCCATTATTATTTAACAGAGTCGAAGAATCAAATAGTTTATGGGAAGGAAGAAATGAGTTGGCACATTTAGGGATGTGATAAAAGAATTGATACTTTACTAACATCGGTTATGTTCCTTTCGATACTAGTATTTTTTTTACTCGATACTTTTTTTAAGATACTTTTACTTATATTATTACTCACATTCCGGTATCTAATATTGATATCGAAAGAGACATTTTTTTTTCTATCTTCACTCAATGCCCATGCTGAGATTCATGTTTATTGGGATTCTCTGTATAGGAAGAACAAATTACACTATTTCTCAGCCCTTACTCATTTTATGCATGATAAGCAAGAAGCAACTCCAGCATCAGGGCCGTATGTAAGAACGTCACTAAGGGCCGGTCTTATGACTCCTGGATAAATATTAATCTGGTAGATAAATATTTCTATCGGGTGGATAAGTTAAAAGTGTGTCTTATAACTGCCAGGTAGCATTTATCTGCCAGATAAAATGTATTTATCCATCACATTTTTATTCAGAAGTTTTAAGTGGCTGACAACTTTTATCTGGAAGTTAAAATGGTGGTTGCCATAGTGGCGCGTTGATTTTTACGAGGTTTCGCCTATCAGAATCTGTTTTTAGGTTAAGATCTTGGTTCTCGTGTTTAGTAAGCACAGGCCCGGGCTCTAACTATATAAAGTTAGAACATTTAATTCACACTTTTATATAAACTGACAAGATGTTTGTAGAGTTATATTTATATAAGAACAAATGATCAAAATGTAAGTACAATAAATTAAATTTTGTAAACGTTGTACCCAACCATTGTTCACATTTTGGCAGACACCGAAATTAGTACTTGCAAGACAACTTAGCTTCTGCACCCACGTGACGCCATCTGTTTACTCACATTCGTTTAGCCGCCATTATTTAACAAATGTTGAGCGTTCTCACCCCTCGCTAAGTTGTAGTGCTACCAGCACGGCTTTACACATGCGTGCACCAGTAAAAACAGAGTACCAGCCTTGCGTGTTCTGAATAAGAATATATTTATCCTACAGATAGCTATCTGGCATTTAAATCCAGTTCATAAGACACGTAAAACATTAAAGGGGCTGATAACTTTTATCTGGTAGATAACTTTAACCTTCCAATAGCAATATTTATCCGGTAGTCATAAGACCGGCACTAAGTGAATGCTAAGTGGACACACTCGTGGGTTTGCTTGCGTCGTGATAGGTTATAAGGTAGAGCGATAGTGTGCTCGGGGACCACATTGTCGGTCCAATAAGCATTCACTATACGTTATTGCATACAAACCTCAATCTCTTTTAGCTTATCATAATTCATAGCTGCTATTTAATCTTTAATTATCAATACAGCTGCCTGACTGGTTGACAAACTAGTGGAGAATAGTCTAATTAACACTCCTTTCCTTTATCAATGAGCAAGGTCATCACAAACTAAACAAAATAAGATCTTTGTTGGATCGCAATAAACTCAGAGGTGACCTGGTGGTCTAGGGGTAAGGTGTCAGACCTCTGTGCTGGCGGTCCTCGGTCCCGGCAGAGATTTATCTGATTACCAAACCCTTCCTTCACCTCTGACAAGACATCTTGTGAATGTGGGGAATGCCAGGCCTCCACCATGGTTCGGATTCCACGTTAAACTGTAGGTCCTGCATTTCATCTCACAATCACCCTACCATTACACATTAGCGTAAGTGCGTATAACCCGAACGGGTCGTAAGATGCAGTGCTATTAATAATAATAATAATAATAATAATAATAATAATATAATAATATAATAATAATAAACTCAGGATATTCAAGATACTCCTAGCAGACGAAGCAGAAACATTTTTGTGCAGATGAGGCATGACATCCATTCTTCTATGGTTTGTTAAATGTTAATAATCTATCTTGATAGAATACATACATAAATGATGAAAGTAGTTAGAAAAATAGCGCCTTCGATAAGTAAATAATCAAAGTTTTTTAATAAATTGGAGCTCGCCCCTAGGTGGCGTAGTTAGCTATCGCGCTAGTTAAGTGTTGAGCTAGACTTCCGAGGACCGGGAGATCAAGGTAAAAATCTTGGTTGGATGAACTGAGGGTGGTTTTTCCCTAAATGATTTTCCACTCTCCCTTCACGCAAATACGGATTAACTTACTCTAAATTCAACCTTACCAATTTCTAACCCATTAGCGTAATTAGTAATTGAGCGTACAGCCCGAGTGGTTAGTAAGACGCAGTACTTAAAAATATATGTTGGATAACGAGAAAGCATTTTGTAAAAAATTTTTAAACTATTAAAAAGCATTATAGTTTTCAGTGTTTTAATAAAAATGGTAATACAATGATGATGTAAAAGCTGTGAATTTTGTAACACAATGTCTTACTGCCTGTTCAGGCTATACGCCTAAGTACTAATTACACTAACGGGTTAGGTATTAGGAAAGCTTAATTTAGGTGAAATGTACTTTCATTTGTCTAGTGGGAGAGTGAAAAGACATTTAGGGAAAACTACCCTCGGTGCACCCGACTGGGATCGAACCCCGATCTCCCTGTCTATGGCAGTTTATTACAACACGAGATTAGCGCGTTTGACCACGCGGACACCGAAGCGGGTAAGGTATTATTAATAAGATAAAAATCTTTTTTCCAGAATAAAATTTCGATACCGATATTCACTGTAATCGATTCTTTTCTTTCGGTACTAGTACGGTATCGATATTTTTCTTCCAATACTATTAATGGGTACAGTATCGATACTTCTCTTTCGATACCACATTCCTAGGCGCAATCATTTCCTATTGTTATTATTATTATTATTATTATTATTATTAGCGCCGCGTCTTATTACCCATTCGGGTTATACGCACTTACGCTAATGTTTAATGGTAGGGTGATTGTGAGATGAAATGGAGAACCTACATTCTAACGTGGAATCCGAACCACGGTGGAGGCCTGGCATTCCCCACAATCACAAGATGTATTGTCAGAAGTAAAGGAAGGGTTTGATAATCAGATAAATCTGTGCCAGGACCGAGGATTGAACCCCGGCCGCCAGCACAGAAGTCTGACACCTTACCCCTAGACCGCCAGGTCACCATCTCCTATTGTTAATGATACAACATAAAATGAGGTTTAAGACACTTTTTGGAGCTCAGCTTACATCTGATCGCTTGATTAATCCACTGATTATTAACTATGCAACTGATTATTAATTTGTTTGACTAACTATAACATATAAATAGTTACTAATCCATTTTATATATTAAAACAAAAAAATTGTAAAATCAAATTGGACTAGATAAAATAGGTTTCGTTTACCCGGCAAGCGAATAATATTTATACCACAAATATATAGTTGTATAGCGTATTATGAATTATTTATGCTGTGTTTTCGAAACTATGTGTCATGTGAGAACTGTATAATTTACAGCCAACTAACTTATCAAATCTTAGTCTTATATTAAGTACAAACAATTTTTTTAAGTTAGATTATAAACTTTTTATTCATGTGAAAATAAAATCCGTAAAGGGAATCGTAAACATTAGGATGAGAGTCGTTGTGTCTGTTGGTCCTTATTGGTTTTTGTTGGTTTGTTTGGCGCAAGTTGTTGATGGATAAAGTTTACACACTATCAATCAACTGACTTTTCTTCCCTCTTCAGACCAAAATACCAGCATCAATTTGTGTTTGTGTTTACTCTTAGTTATTGGAATTTTATTTATTCTCTTTTCACGGAATTGGCGCTTCAAAATAAAAATAAAACTGCTATCTCCCATTTGTGTTGAATTTTTTTCCCCGTCATATATGGGGGATCATAATATTGTATGAGATGAAATATTAATTATTTATCCATGCAAGTGCTGAGTGGAAATATTGATTCCAAATTGACAGACAGAGGCTCATTTATTTGAAATAATTATGTAAAGGAGAATGGTGCATCGGAACATTTTAGAAAAATATACTAATTCTAATTATGTTTTAATCATAAAGAGTAATTATACTTTTATTTCCTAAGATGTTTAAAGTGATTAAATTAGACCTATAAATATTTTCCAAACTTATTAAACGTATACATTGGATTTCTTATATTTTATTTAACATCTTGCTATAGACATAGTATAGACTAACGAGTAAGTATTTCAATGCGTTATCCTGAATACTTTCTAAACTATTAAATATTTACTATATCACTTAAAAACTACATTTTTATATAGCAGTTGGTTTTATTTTATTTAGTTTTATCTTTTTATTTTAATACTTTATATTCATTTCAAAGTACATGACATACCCATTCTTCGCTGGTGAAATCTATCAAGTAGCTTTGTTCATTTTTAATATATGAAATTAACCAAATGGAAAAATAACCAAATCTTAAATTATATTTTAATATTGATCCTATATTGGTTTAAATTTTGATAAAAAAAACGCTAAAAGTAGGCTGGCCAACACAAAATGTCAAAATAGATTTACATTTCTCTAAAGGATTAAGTTATAACTTCTAAATATAGAATACTTTAAACTATTGCCTGTTGGTACTAATATAAAAAGAATAAAGAGGTGCACAGCATAAATAATTGGTGGTTAAACAGTTAAACAAATACAAGTTACAAAGTACTGTAAGAGTTTACAACTTAGAAAAAGAAATTAATACTTTTAAACGTTTCTGGCCTGATTCAATACGCTATTTTTAAGCCACTATATTAAATTTTCATTTATTTTTACTCTTCTAAAGAATATTATTTTAGAACTTATCGAAATACCAAATTTTAGGTTCTTAGGATGTTTGAAAGTATTCAAATAATTTATTTGAACAGAGAAATATCAAAACTATATATAATTAGTTTGTTAAAATTCCGGCTACAATCTATTAATTAGTGGAGGGAGAGTGGAAAACTATTTTGGAAGAAACAACTCTCAGTTCACCCGACCAAGATTCGAACCTCAATTTTCTCATCATCGGCAGTCTAGTCTAACCTGGGAGTAGTGTGTTAGACTATGCGGCCACCGAATTGGGTTTAGACAAGATGGCCGTACTGGTAACGGGGTGTTTAGGGTTCAAATATTAGTCGGGTATATTGGGGATTTTTTTGGTCCTAAATTGTTTCACACTCTGCCTTCACACGATTCTAGGAACATTTACGTTACAACCCTCCTTCCTTATCTTTATTCCATTGTCGTAATTAATCTATGTGTATTACATGAATGGCTACCTAGACTATTAATGTTTGGTAGTTTGGTACTTGGATAGCCAGAACCGTACAAAGAATAGTTTAAACATCTTATCTGATATGAATTCATAACAATTTTAGGTAATTTGGTAGAGGCATTACATTTTTTTAGCACTAATTGGTATATTATTAGTTTATTTAGTACGAACCATAATAAATTAATTTACTTGTATTGTGTCAAAACTTAAGCCAATTTGTAAAATACCTTTTGAAACTCATACATAGCAAAACGCATACAGCTACGCTTTTTATATTAAAAGAGTTCTGAACGGTGATTTAAAATAAAAACAATGTTTCGAACTAGCACCTAATACCATTTAAAGAGCTATACAAAAAGTTGTGAAATTATTTAATTTTAACTAATCTATATCAAAATTGGTTTTCACAATAACTCCCACATCATTAACCAAATGATGAGTTCACCTATTTATAGTAACGTTCTCTATTACCTAAATAATAATATTTCTATTAATGTTAATTATTGGTAGATCTGGCTATGCGCTATATTGTCTTACACTCAACCATCTAGTCAGTTCTCTTTCAGAGCTGTGTGCACCGAAGGTGGTGCCACTACGGTTTTCTATCCTTTTTATAGATACATTCTGTTGCATTCCTCATTAATTTAATTAATGATTCCTCTCACTAGACTTAGTTTTTAATAAAATCTGTATTAAGTTTTATAGTTTTAAAAACTAGTTCTATAATAATAATATTCAGCACCGCGTCTTACTACCCATTCGGGTTATACGCCTTAAGTACTAATTACTCTAATGGATTAGGAATTTGGAAGTTTGAATTAAATGAAGTGAACCCGCATTTGCATGGAGGGAGAGTGGAAAACCATTTAGGAAAAAAATCCCCCCAGTTTTATTATTATTATTATTATTATTATTATTATTATTATTAGCAGCACCGCGTCTTACTACCCGTTCGGGTTATACGCACTTACGCTAATGTGTAATGGTAGGGTGATTGTGAGATGAAATGGAGGACCTACAGTTTAACGTGGAATCCGAACCACGGTGGAGGCCTGGCATTCCCCACATTAACAAGATGTCTTGTCAAAGGTGAAGGAAGGGTTTGGTAATCAGATAAATCTTTGTCGGGACCGAGGATTGAACCCCGGCCGCCAGCACAGAAGTCTGACACCTTACCCCTGGACCGCCAGGTAACCCCACCCCCAGTTCACCCGACCAAGATTCGAACCTCGATCTCCCCGTCCTCAGCAGTAGAGCTCAACACGACAAGCGCGTTAGCCAACTACGCCACCGAGGCGGGTTATTGAATGTAAATGTACAAAATATGCATAGAGGGAGGTTAGGAAACTACTTAGGTAAATCACCCACAGAACATCCAGCCAGCATTCTAACTCCAAACTTCCCATCAAAGTAACCTGGAACCAAGTGAGCTCAAAATATATTTCGCGTGCTTGCTGATGCAGGTAGCAATATGTTATTTTAAGGACCAATTACAAAATCAGTTTTCACACTCGACTATTTATAAAACACAGTTAAATTTGTAATAAATTAACTTTACAAATACAAGATTTGGTAAATGCATTGTTTAAGGCGTCAATCTTGCATTAGACTAGACTGCCGACGACAGGGTATTCGGAGTTTATTCCCGGTTGGGTGTAGTAAGAGGGTTTTTTCATAAATAGTTTTCTATTCTCCCCTCATGCAAACGTGGGTACACTTTTCCTCTAAATTAAACATTCTTCATCCATAACACATTATTTTAATTGGTACGTATAAGATTAACTTGAACATGGTGATGAACTTGGTGCTAAAAAGACTTTACATAAAAAGTAATAATTATCTCGTTTGTAAATACATTTGGTGGATCGATAAAAGTTTGGGCTTATTAATTTAAACTATGTCATTTATATATATGCTTACAGTTTTAAAATCAATTTACTAGACTCATCTTGTGTCGCCAGCTGGGATATAAAATCGTTACTCAAATAGCAGCCTACGTCCCGTCCTTCAAAATCACCTTTTTAGAAAGATAAGATATATAAAAGTGACTCAGTACATATTTACTAACCAGTGGTTGTTTTTATTTGAGGAGTAAGATAGATCTAACCTCTGAGAATACACTGATTCTACTGAAATATTTGTGACCCATGCAGATATATTTAAGCAACTTAGGAGGAGATGCGGTTCCTTGAAGGGTTAATTTTACTATCGTTACTCATTTGGAACTGAATTCATCCCTTGATGATTTTTTTAACGCGTATGATTTCCCTTAAGTGCTATGGCGATATATATATATGTTTATGATTTAATTAAAAATATTAAAAAGTGACTAAATAGCTGAAAGTTAAATACTCTGAAAAAATTTAACTCCATTAATTGTGATTTCTTATAATATTAATAAGGGGGGTTATATTACCCCCTCCTTGTACTCTTATAGGGGGATCAAGAATGGTAGGCTGAGGAAAAATTGTGCAACGATATACTTATGATTCTCACGTCCAGTAACACTGAAAAGGATAAAATCAGAATCATTTTCCCTAAGAAGTCCCTAAAAGCAAGCTCAATTTTTTAAATTTCAACATATCCCGATGTTTTGATCAATCTAATTATTACTATTGAAGCGTGTTAAACCTGCTTGTCAACACGTACAATAAAAAATACCATAAATATAATCAACGCGATGAATACTAGAACTAATGTATTCTAATAATGTGTGGCATATATTAACTCATGATGGATTTATGTTGCCTAGAAACGCCCAAGGTCCAGGAAAACTTCCCCAGCTGACTATAGCGGGACCATCAGTTAAACGACAGCTTAATCACAGGCCCCACCTCGAAGAAATGGCAGATATGTTTTTATTTGGGCTACGCACCATCGACGAGCTCTAGTGTTCATTCAGCGCAATTTCACAACTTAGCCCCCTTTCCCCCCTTGGGTGTCCAGATGCAAACCTTCCTCGAGTTCGTCAGTTCTGTTACTATATAACTGGCCTTCCTCGCTTCACATTTTTTATTCTATTTTATTAATTCAACGGAGCAACACATCGAACAGTTACGGGTGACCAAAATGTGTGAGGCGTTGGTCTCTCCTACTCGTCGCAGATGAAGCCTCGTCAGAGACTATGAGTATTTGGAAGTTAGAGTCAGCGTTGGAATTTTTGTTATTCTTTTGCTATGTCCATGGACATAGTTTTTTGTTAGTCAAAGAATCAGACTACTTTTCTACGCCATTAAGGCATAATGATAGTTTTAACGTTATTTTTCTATGTCCATATGACATAATTTATCTGTCAGAATATCTTACTTGTTTTCCTATGCCCATAAGGCGTAGTTTAGAGTGGTGAGCATGATGCACTATGTATCTTGGTCCATACGACATTTTTAAGTATGTCAGTGCTTCTGACTTATTTTTCTAAGGTCCTTAAGACATTGTTTTACATACTAGGGTATAGTCCTCACTCCCTAAACTGTTGAACTTAGTTAGGACCATAAATGCGGGCACTCAGGTTAACTATCGTTTCGTTCAATGTCCTCATTTGGTCAGCGACAGATAGCAGTTACTATTAGTTCTTTTTAGTGTATCTATTTACGGTGCACAAACTGTGGGAGCACTACTATTTCGTAGTAGTAGGAAAGTGTTTTGTTTCCGGCCCCTTCAGTTGCCTTTGTATTGAGTAAAACCAATATTATTTGTACAAGTTATTGTGTGCCCAAGTTAGGGTGGAAGTATAAATATACTATTGAATTTCCATGCAGTACTTATTAGGAATTGACTGGTCATAGTAATTTAACCGCATAGATGCCCGATAGCTTGCGATTTGCTATTTGTAATACGCTAATTCCTCTTCTAGGAAATTAATCTTAGATTTTCGTAATTCTCTACGGATTTAACTCAAGCTTATATAACTTCCTTCATAGTAATTCTACAAAATAAGGACTTAATACCCTTTGTTTTCACTAACCATAGTTTCACTATTATTCATAAATAGACCTTTCAGGTCTTAGTCTTGTATTAGCTAGGCTGGATTGTCTTTATGTATTGTGGCTTAACCTTAAATTAATATTTGTTGCCTAATATTGACTGCCGCTATGTTGAGGCAGACGCTCCTTCGTGGAAGAATGAGCTCCGATCCTTATTTATAGAGTTATTAAACTAAACTATATGTTCAATCTTACATCTGTTAGTTCCTAGTCATCCAGATGCTTATTGCTATCCCTGCCTATCGGGAAGTATACATCTATGATAACTGAATAAACTTGTTATAAATAACTATATACTGTTTGATATAAAATCTATTTACAACTTATGTAATTATATTTGACCTTTTTAATTTAAAGAAACTAATTTGTCCTAATGGCGGATTCCCTCTACCGAACCTTCATTTAAATAGAGCTATAAGGATAAAGTTTAATTACTGTAATAATGGTTGTACGAATGTGTGCACAAAATTAGAATCTTATTGGTTAACTAAATATCGCTTTTCTCAGGCTCGAACCAATAGTTTTCCTTGAATTTTATTTTATTTTTCTTCCACCGTTTTAGCCAACTTTGACAATTCTTTCATTCTTCTTTTATATATTAGCTCGTTTTATAGCCAATCAGAAATAACGTTTAAATAGCCTTACGTGTATTTTTTAATCTCCCTAACGTTATCTGAACATAGCGCAATTGAGATACCCCTACCGACAAACCCTAACAAAAAAACACGTTATGATGCACATTAATATAATTGTACTCGTACCGCCTTCATTAAATATTCCTATCTATAATATTTTCCAAACTTGCCTTATTAAAATAATTATATATACATATTTTAATTGAAATTGGTTTTCACCCAACTAAAATAGTGAGTAAAGAGGTTTGCAGATATTGATAGTAATTATATATTTTCTATTTTCCTAATACCGCTTTTAAACGTATTTATCACAAAATTATAAATTAAGTAGCCAAACCATAAAGAAAATATTTTGCTATATCAAAAAAAATCGTAATTTGTATTATAACTATATCATTTACTGTTATTATTAGATATAAATTTGTAGTTTTCAACATCCGATTTTGGATGGTTAGAAAATCTATAAAACACATTTCATTTTTTTCATTTTCAATTACTTCTTAGTAAATATTTATATTTTAACTTCGTAGAATAGGTATTCAAGAATATTTTAAAATGACTGGTAAATATCAGGTGGTAATGGAAGGCAATGGCTTCTTTTAAGGTCTCTGGTTTTTAGCACAAGAAGCATGTTCTCAATTCGGAACATTTCAACTAAAGACGTGTTTTTATATAATGGATCACAACTTGATTTTTTATTTTGATATATGTATTTTAAGATGTTTTTGAAGAACAATATAATTTTAATAATTAGATTTTGAATTTTCAGTATTGATAAAAATAACGAATTAAAAGATAATATAGTAACTTAATGGGAATCATAATTAAATATAGTAAATTATATTTGAATTATTATTTGATATCAATAATAATTATTTTTAAGTTGGTTTTAGCCAATATTGTTATTAGGGAGTAAAAAATCACTACCTGGGTGATAAATGTTTTAATTTTATCACAAGCCTTCCTCGGTAGCCCCGTGGTCTAACGCGCTACACTTTTGTTGGACCAGCTTGCTGAAGATGGGGAGATCGGGCTTCGATCCCTATCGGGTGCTTCGAGGGTGGTTTTTCCCTAAATGTATTTTATTATCCTTCCACGCAACTGCGGGTACAATTCATCTCAATTAAACCTGGTATTCCCTAACATTAGTGTAATTAGTACATAGGCGTATAACCCGAACAGATAGTAAGATGCGGTGCTAATAAAAATATATATCACACAGTAATTGTAATAGGTAGGGAGGGGGCAAGTAATAAAATTATTAATACGGGATTGACTATTGTGTGGTTACTATAAAGCTACTAACAATTAAACACTGGGGCATTCTAGTTGTGATTTTTCAGGAACTGAACACATGAGATAAAACGCACCTAGTTAATGCTAATTATGTTCACCTCCAAGCTACTCAACTCTCGCCTGCTAAAACACAACTTGAAACCTTGCAAAAGAATATAAACACAAAATCCATCAAAGTCTAAATACACCCTGATTTTGGTTGGAAGAACAGTAGAGAAAATTCAAACATATTTATCTGCAACCAACATTGTTAACATTTTACAATTATATTTGTGGTATTTTATAGCTAGATAATATCTATCAAAAATGACAGCTGCAAATTGCATGACTTGATGTATGAATATATTAAAAATGTTTTAGTAACTTTAGTAACTAACTTCTACTGTTCTTCCTACTAAAATCATACTATAGTTACTCTGTCAGTGTCCTATACTAATTATATAGCTTTCTCATTCTTGATCTCAGACCTACCAGAAATAAAACTTAGTTTTGTTTAGCACATGGTCTTACTACCCGTTCAGGCTTTACGCTAAAGTATTAATTAATCTAATGAGTAAAGGATTGAGAAGGTCGAATTTATAGGAAGTGAACCCACATTTGCGTGGGGGGAGAGTGGAAAATCATTTAGGTAAAACTGCCCTCAGTTCACCTGACCGAGAATCAAACCTCTATCTCCCGGTCGTCGGCAGTCTAGCCCAACAAGAAATTAGCGCGTTAGCTTACCGTGCCACCGAGGCCGGTTTAGTTTATTTTAACTCAATTATAAAATGTATTAATGCTTATTTACGTTTTATAATTGCAGATAATAATTTCAAAGAAGAGAACGTTGTATTAAGTTAACATTTGAAACAATTTGTACTTTAAATACTTTCAAGGTTAAAGTTTGTAGCTGTTTAAATCTAAATTTATTATTCTGAACTCTCCGGATGTGTTTTATTAAGACAAGATTAACCTATCCATCATTAAAATACATTATATTTGTGAAAACAAATCGGGTTTTGTTCAGCACTACTTCCTATTGTACATTCTGATTATACGCCTATGTACTAATCACAATAATGTGTTAGGGACTAGGAAGGTTTTAATCTAGATGAAGTGCACACGCATTTGCACGACATGAGAGTGGAAAACCATTTAAGTAAAACAAGCCACAGTGGTCCCGACCGGGATCAAACACCTATCACACCGTCTTCAGCAGTCTAGTTTATTGTGATAGTAGTGCCTTAGACAATGCGACCACCAAATAGGGTAGCAAAACATATTAATTTTTATATTAAGAATCCATATAACAGCCGATTTACCTAGATATTAGATACAAGACTACGCTCCATCCAGAAAACTTATCGCAGTACCATTTTCTGAATTCTTAGCTTGACACCTAATTTGGTATAATTTTAATAGTTTATTCTATTATATATGTAATTTTTAATGTTGTAGGTGACCTGGCGGTCCAGGGGTAAGGTGTCAGACTTCTATGCTGGCGGCAGGGGTTCAATCCTCGGTCCCAGCACAGATTTATATGATTACCAAACCCTTCCTTCACCTCTGACAAGACATCTTGTGAATGTGGGGAATGCCAGGCCTCCGCCGTGGTTCGGATTCCACGTTAAACTGTAGGTCCTCCATTTCATCTCACAATCACCCTACCATTACACATTAGCGTAAGTGCGTATAACCCGAACGGGTAGTAAGAAGTGGTGCTAATAATAATAATAATAATAATAATTTAATCTTGTAAAATTGTTTCACTGGTCTTTAATCTTAATCCCAGTGTTTTCTACAGTAGTTCACAGAAAACCGCAGCAAGATGTGACGTTTAGATCGAGTTGTATTACTCATCTAAGCTATACGTTTTCCGTGGTGTGAGACACGCTCTTAAAGTCTTACAACCAGTAATGTTCAGCTTCTTTAGTGTTAATTGTGCTTGCATTGAGGTGCTTGTTGTAGTTTCTTGGAGGCAGTAGAACAGCTATCTTGAATCAGTAATTAAGAAGGAGTCTAGCACTGAAGTTGTAACATTAATTTGCAGCCCGATGTTTGGCCGCTGGCAATACACGCCTTGTTTCTTCATTAATTATGTTTCACAAATTACGCTTCCGGCCACAACGTAATGCCACCTGGATACAACGCTGAAGATGCATTCTCTTTAGGCTTTCTGGAGTTACCAAACAATACACGCCTTTACTTCTAAAGTACAAAATTATTGGAAATCATTATTTAAAGGAGACTTGAAATAAATTACAGTTACTATATCAACTCTTTTAGGACCTAAGGAAAAAAACATTAAATTTAGTGAGGTTAAAGACGATGTAACCTTTTAAAGTTATATTGAGAAATATAAAAAGGTAGATTTTCTAGGTAAATTAGTTAATAGTTTTGTAATGTTGGAAATTAATGTATTAAGAAAAGTTTTATGTCATAATGTATGGCTAGATGAATTTTCTTATTATTATTTTTATTACTATTAGCACCGCGTCTTACTACCCGTTCGGGTTATACGCACTTACGCTCATGTGTAATGGTAGGGTGATTGTAAGATGAAATGAAGGACCTACAGTTTAACGTGGAATCCGAACCACGGTGGAGGCCTGGCATTCCCCACATTCACAAGATGTCTTGTCAGAGGTGAAGGAAGGGTTTGGTAATCAGATAAATCTGTGCCGGGACCGAGGATTTAACCCCGGCCGCCAGCACAGAAGTCTGACACATTAAACCCCTAGACCGCAGGTCACCAATTTGTTTATTAATTTCCAATAAATGTATAAATATGTTTATGAACATCAAACCTCTTATATCCCCACAATAATTTAACCAATTTATTTTGCTCAAATAATTTATATAATTACATAAAATTATGTTAATTTTTCTAAATTTCCGTTTGTTTTTTGAGTAAAAACTTTCAATTGAAATTATAATAAATCTGCTTCAGATAAACTATCATTAAATCCACATATACTTTTATTTAAATGTTATATTTAAAAATTGCAATCACCTTTCCACTACAAAAGTAGCCATCTCCAATAAAAAAAAACTGTTACTCAAACAAATATAATGTAGTTTTTTTTTATGAATACCAAAAAAGTGTATAATTCAGCATATTAGAACATAATTATATAGCTCAAAAATGTAACAATGTATAAAATCGAAGGAACCCAAATTATAACGAGCAATATAATATCTCGAATTCCATTGCGTTTAACAATAAAACTTTGGTAGTTCAATGAAAGCCTTAATCAATTAACCTTGCTATTACTACATTTTTCCGTTCTTCTTGAATACATTACATACAACACTTAAAGAAAAAGTTTAATCATGATAAAAATTACAAAGTAAATAAATCAACAAATAAATTTGTAAATATAGTCACATTTTTTTGAACTTAGCTTGACTCAAGAAATTATCATTAAACGGGTTATTGAAAACTATTACCAAGTATAAATCACCAGGAATTCATTAAAAACATGTTATTCCGTGGATAAGATGATGTTTGTTCTAGAAAGTTGAGTTGAAGCTACTTTTTTTCGTGTTTTGACATTTTTAAATTTAAAAAAAAATATCAGTTAGTAAAGATAAATAATTGAAAGCTGCAATAAAATTATAGGAATGATTTTATAATTCTAATAGACCGCTTAACATACCTCTGGACATAATTTTTATTACTATATTTATTAGAATAATGATATCAAATCGATTGTTGCAGTCTGATAAATATAATCGTACATTTTTAATTGTGTAGACATGATATTAAAATTAATTATGTATTTAAAAACACGTTTTTCTTATATTAAATATTTTTTGTATCGAATCTATTGTTTTTCACTAGTTTATTTGGGTGAAACTTTCTGTTATCTTGGAAATAAAATATTTTCAAACAAGGTACAGCATTTATCCTGTCTCTTAAGTGAGCAATGGTTATCTGAATGCAATAATGGCTACAGACCGCTTTTAGAAATATACTGCTTTCATTTACTTGAGATGACAATGATTATTGTAATACTTAGCAATAAACAGCTTCCAAACGCGTCATGTTCACAGCCTTATTGACACTATCGCTGTTACCAAACACTAGTATAGTTATTGTGTTTGTATTAATAAGTGTATACTTTCTATGTATATATCTCATTTCATATATTTATTTGAATTATATAAATATATCACACATATGTAAATATATATTATAGCTATGTATACATATAAACTATGTTTACATGAACTATGTACAGTAAGTGTACATTTTTAATAGTTGAATGTATATTTACTCATATACCGTACATATGCATACATCTACTATAGTAAATAAATAATGGTGTCAACCAATAATGGTTATTTGTTTTCAATAAAAAAGAACTTTATCTTAATTTATATTTGTTTAATAATATTGTGGGTTTTGAATGTATTATCACCTGTAGAAAGGCATATATACAATATCCCCAAAATTTAAATTAATAAATCATCGGGCGGGTACTATGAACATGAGTCTGAAAGCTTATATGTATATATGTACAGACGCCATTATATATTTATTGATACATATAGATAGATACAACCTGGTTTTGGTACGGAGAACAGTAGGCTTAGGCCTATCTGGTACTTACTAAATTTACTAAAATAAAATTAAAATTATTGATTCATGTGTATCACAAACTGGTATGTAATAGTTAGACATAGAATCAGTCCTGAATAAAAATCAATTAAGTGAAAAATGACAGCCCAGGCACGGGAATTGAATCCAGGACTATTGGCCTTTGGTTAGACTGGTCTACCACTGATCTTTTCTAAACCATCCTGTATTCAGAGTAATCTTTCCCAAGTTGTTGGTGTATTGGGTGTATAAATGTGGTAGTTACCACTGAGCCATTCTTTCCCTTTAGTATTCTGGGCCATTTATCACTAGTTGTTGGTTTATTGAGTGTATAATATGTGGTAGCTTACCAATGAGCCATCCTTATTTTTCTCGTATTCAGGGCCATCTTTTAATCACGGCTGATGTATTGAGTGTATAATATGTGGCAGCTTACCACTAAGCCATCCTGGTTTCTTGTATTCAGGATCATCTTTCACTACTTGTTGTTGTAGTAAGTCTATATGTTGTAGCTTACCACTAAGCCATACTTATTTTTCTCATATTCAGGGCCATCTTTTAATCACTGTTGATGTATTGAGTGCATATGTGATAACTTACCACTGAGCCATCCCAACCGTCTCGTATTCAGGGCCATTTTTCAATAGTTGTTGATATATTTAGCCTCTATGTGGCAACTTACCACTGAGCCATCCCAACCGTCTCGTATTCAGGGCCATTTTTCAATAGTTGTTGATATATTGAGCCTCTATGTTGCAACTTACCACAGAGCCATCCCAACCGTCTTGTATTAAGGGCCATATTTCAATCGTTGTTGGTGCATTGAGCCTCTATGTGGTGATTTACCACTGAGCCATCCCAACTGTCTCTTATTCAGGGCCATTTTTAAATAGTTGTTGATATATTGAGCCTCTATGTGGCAACTTACCACTGAGCCATCGCAACCGTCTTGTATTCAGGGCCATATTTCAATCGTTGTTGGTGTATTGAGCCTCTATATGGTAACTTACCACTGAGCCATCCCAACCGTCTCGTATTCAGGGCCATTTTTCAATAGTTGTTGATATATTGAGCCTCTATGTGGTAACTTACCACTGAGCCATCCCAACCGTCTCGTATTCAGGGCCATTTTTCAATAGTTGTTGATATATTGAGCCTCTATGTGGCAACTTACTACAGAGCCATCCCAACCGTCTCGTATTCAGGGCCATATTTCAATCGTTGTTTGTGTATTGAGCCTATATGTGGCAACTTACCACAGAGCCATCCCAACTGTCTCGTATTCAGGGCCATATTTCAATCGTTGTTGGTGTATTGAGCCTCTATATGGTAACTTACCACTGAGCCATCCCAACCGTCTCGTATTCAGGGCCATTTTTCAATAGTTGTTGATATATTGAGCCTCTATGTGGTAACTTACCACTGAGCCATCCCAACCGTCTCGTATTCAGGGCCATTTTTCAATAGTTGTTGATATATTGAGCCTCTATGTGGCAACTTACTACAGAGCCATCCCAACCGTCTCGTATTCAGGGCCATATTTCAATCGTTGTTTGTGTATTGAGCCTATATGTGGCAACTTACCACAGAGCCATCCCAACTGTCTCGTATTCAGGGCCATATTTCAATCGTTGTTGGTGTATTGAGCCTCTATATGGTAACTTACCACTGAGCCATCCCAACCGTCTCGTATTCAGGGCCATTTTTCAATAGTTGTTGATATATTGAGCCTCTATGTGGTAACTTACCACTGAGCCATCCCAACCGTCTCGTATTCAGGGCCATTTTTCAATAGTTGTTGATATATTGAGCCTCTATGTGGCAACTTACTACAGAGCCATCCCAACCGTCTCGTATTCAGGGCCATATTTCAATCGTTGTTTGTGTATTGAGCCTATATGTGGCAACTTACCACAGAGCCATCCCAACTGTCTCGTATTCAGGGCCATATTTCAATCGTTGTTGGTGTATTGAGCCTATATGTGGTAACTTACCACAGAGCCATCCCAACTGTCTCGTATTAAGGGCCATATTTCAATCGTTGTTGGTGTATTGAGCCTCTATATGGTAACTTACCACTAAGCCATCCTCAACCGTCTCGTATTCAGGGCCATTTTTCAATAGTTGTTGATATATTGAGCCTCTATGTTGCAACTTACCACTGAGCCATCCCAACTGTCTCGTATTCAGGACCATATTTCAATCGTCTTTGGTGTATTGAGCCTCTATGTGGTAACTTACCACTGAGCAATCCCAACTGTCTCGTATTCAGGGCCATATTTCAATCGTCGTTGGTGTATTGAGCCTCTATATGGTGACTTACCACTGAGCAATCCCAACTGTCTCGTATTCAGGGCCATATTTCAATCGTCGTTGGTGTATTGAGCCTCTATGTGTTAACTTACCACTAAGCAATCCCAACTGTCTCGTATTCAGGGCCATATTTCAATCGTCTTTGGTGTATTGAGCCTCTATGTGGTAACTTACCACGGAGCCATCCTCGTTCGTCTCGTCGAGACTGAATTTCTAGTGACAGGTATAATGGATTCGAATCTCAATTGGGTGTACTGAGCATGGTTTTTCCAAAATTGTTTTCCAATCTCCTTCCACGCAAATTTAGTAAACATTTTCTAAATCTAACCTAAATCCTCCCTAACACTTTAACATAATTAATATATATGTAAAATATATAATGGGTATTTAAACTTGGTGCCAAAAATATATTAATTAAAAACTTATGTATGAAGGAGTTGCGATTCATCCGTGAGTAACGGACGAAAAAATTGTTCGGTTTTGTCTGGAACTTCAAAAGATAATCCAAACTATATACAAGAAAGCTTTGGTTTTTTCGCACCACATACTACGACTCGACCTGGCAGACGCGTAAATCACACGATTGGTATAGAGAAGAGAAAGGTATATTTCAGAGGAAATATACCCATATGTTAATGTATAAAATATAGATAAATCATTTAGGAAGAACCACCTTCAATACATCTGACTGAATTCCAAAATTAGATAGCCCCATCACCAGAAAACCTGAATATATGAGCTTGATGTTTTGTCCGAATGCCCACTTATGTGGATGAAAGGACATTCTTATTGCCTAAAACTCCATGTCATGTCAGCCATTACTACATTTTTTCTCAATAAAGAAATGAACGTGGAGCATGTAGAAGCCTTTTGGTACTGGTTGGGAAAAATATAAGGAAGGAGAAATTTTAGGAAAATCCTATGTGACAAATTCGCGATGAGAAGGGATTTTTTGCAATATATTTATAAATATTATAGGAAATATGAAGATACGTAAGGTGACCTGGTGGTCTAGGGGTAAGGTGTCAGACTTCTATGCTGGCGGCCGGGGTTCAATCCTCGGTTCCGGCACAGATTTATCTGATTACCAAACCCCTCCTTCACCTCTGACAAGACATCTTGTGAATGTGGGGAGTGCCAGGCCGCCAACGTGGTTCGGATTCCACGTTAAACTGTATGTCCTTCATTTCATCTCACAATCACCCTACCATTACACATTAGCGTAAGTGCGTACAACCCGAACGGGTAGTAAGACGCGGTGATAATAATAATGACGATACGTTTTATAACTACACAAAGATGTTTTTAATTTCCTTTTTTGGACACTTGCTTGCATTGCAAGACTCAGTGAAAAGATAGCTATTATTGCATATTGGAAAAACACGCTCACTGTACTAACCAACAGTGGTGATTTTATGACAATTGATGTCTAGAGACGACTGGCTGCTATTGTTTCATCTGACAGTGTATGAGGGTGCATTTAACCCCTCCCTCTCCATTGAAAGTAAAAATAAGCATAAATATATTTTTCGCTTGTTCATAGGAATAACCATTCTTATGTTCATATAATTTTTCTTATAGCCTGAACAAGTAGTAAGACGCGATGATGAAAGAATTAAAAATCATGCAATTTATATATTGCTGGTAATTATTAACATATAAGTGTAAATCAATATTGAGAAATAATTGACAATTAACATCGATATAGAATGAATTTAAATTTATTGAACAGGTAAAATTAAAACAAGTTATAACATTGTAAAATTTTAAAACTTTAAATTACTTTTAATTGAAGTTATAAACAAGTATTGTTAATGAATACATGAATACTATATTTATGATAAAAACTCCATATTTTAATTCGATGACCAAGCTCCTTGAATCCACATATCACCACTTTCAATTAAAATGTAATGTTTATATTTGAGAGGGCTAGGTCACTCAAGCTTTGGCTTTGCCGTCTCCACTTCTTTCTCGTTTAGCCACTCAACATCTTCTTTGCTGCCCGAAGCTCCCCGAAGTCCAAGCAGCTTGCGATGTACCCTTCCTCAATTTTGCACGTCTTTCTCTGTCTTACGTAAGCATTGTTCTGTCTTTGTCAGCAAAAAGTAAGCAAAGATCAAACCCTATCTCCCCTAAGTTACTTACGTAATACCTAAACGCCCTCTTGACTAAACATCTGGTCGCAGCTAGCGGCTGTTCGCCTGCAAGATGTCTTGTATCCCAGTGACCACCGCGACCAACTGGTCGTTGCAGTCAAGTGGGTACTTATTGTTTCATTAACAATAAGCATTCTTAGTGGACTCAGTGGTAGTGAAATAAGTATTGGATTTATAGTTCTATAAATAAATAGTGTATTGGTATTTAATATAAATAAATATTTAACATAATATAGGAACAATGCGAATAAATATTTATACCAGTGGTATAGTAGTAATAGTTCCTGGCTATAAATCCAGAGATGCTGGGCTCTATCTCCGGTATGTCTGAAACTGAGTCAAACTCAGCTTAATTAATACAAACGAGAAAATATTTGAATAACCAAGTAGTTGCTCCTGTCTAGGAAACTGGGATAAATGGCCTCGGGTTTTTTTGTTTTGACCACACGACACCCTCGATCCTCGTTGGCGGTATCTTCACCAACAAAAGCTGGTACTCGGTCATTATAGCTCCCTTGCGGGCTTACACCATGATTTTTTAAATTTTGATTGTAAATAAATATTAAACAGATAAAAGGAACTATGGAATCTACATTTACACAAATTCAACAAATGGGAAGTGAGCTCCAAGTTATTTTAGTTCGTTACATTAGCTAATGTAATTAAATTATTATTATTATTAGCACCGCGTCTTACTACCCGTTCGGGTTTTACGCACTTACGCTAATGTGTAATGGTAGGGTGATTGTGAGATGAAATGAAGGACCTACAGTTTAACGTGGAATCCGAACCACGGTGGAGGCCTGGCATTCCCCACATTCACAAGATGTCTTGTCAGAGGTGAAGGAAGGGTTTGGTAATCAGATAAATCTGTGTCGGGACCGAGGATTGAACCCCGGCCGCCAACATAGAAGTCTGACACCTTACCCCTAGACCGCCAGGTCACCTAATGTAATTAAAGATCACATAAAATTCAGTAGTGCAATTTAGTCCCTTTATAAATTTGAGTCCATAAGACAATATTATTTTCTAATGCAACTCTTTAGACCTAAATATTATTTTAAGTAGTACACATTCCTTACCATTCCTTCAGTCTATGCGCATGTATGTTATTTACGCTATTGGCTTAGAGAATAGAAGGTTATAGTTCAGGGTAGATAGGCCAATATTTTCGTATAAAGAGATAGAGAAAGAGAGTGATAGGCTATTATCACTCTTAAAACAATTAGATGGGATTCAAACCCACACCTTCTCGCTGGAACACCAGACTAAATGATATTGACTGCATGCCTACCTGCGTGGGCTCCAAGAAAATAGAATTGTATACATTTTCATATAATATTAAAAGGAACTTTTGAAATAATGGTTTATTGTTATTGATAGCATATGTTTGACAAGCTGACATTTGTTATTTCCAAACATATTAAAACAAATAATATACTCTGGAATAAAATTAAATTCAAAGTATGAATTCACTCAAGTCTTTTTTTAAGGAAAGTACTTTGAAATGAAGGATCATGTTAGTCATTATACTTTATAGTTATGGTAGCCAACTACATATGCTATTAGTTTGTATTAAGCTGGTTAAGAAATGATTGAGCAATGAAGCAAGCAAGGAAGGCAGAGTTAGCTCGGCGGGCATTCATAGTATTATGTTATCTGCTGGGATCAATACGAGGCTCTAATCTAACTTGTTTGTTTACTCGGGTTCGTCTTCACAATGAAAACACAAAACAAAGCCGTAGACACTTAAACTTTAGGTAAATAAAGCCGTAAGCAATATTCCGTCTGTCCTTGCTTCTACCGGGAGAACGATGAAACGACAGAGACAGAGATATCGGGGGAGAATGGGTGATGGGTGTGGGGTGAGGAAGGATTGTTGCTGGTAACAGTCATTTCTGAGTGTTTCAAAGTTCATTCTCTTGTCGCGAAGGAAGATCACATAGTTATTATTATTATTAGTGCTAGAACTTTTATATGTAAATACATATTCTATTCCTCACCATTTAGATGCTCAGAATATAGAAATGTTAACGAATGACCATTATTAGGGATATAATATTTGATTTTTAGTTTACATGTTTTTGCATATTTTGACATTTTACTTATTTCACGTGATTTTACATAAAACTAAAAATTTATTGATTTTCTATTCTATTTGTTTACTAATTGAAAATTTGTTGGATTTTGAATAACTGTTTGTATATTACAGGCGAAAGGAATGTGCTTATGAACGATTGAAAAGTGTCAAATCCAGCTCAGTAATTCTGTTCATAATGAGACAATGAACCTTATGATGGATTCTAAACATATAAGTAATGCTGGTCTGGAATCCCGGATTTATTTTAGTTTCATATGAGTGGTTGAAAGTGAAAGTCTAACAGTAAGCTAACATCCGAGACTTTTTTTCTTTTCACTATGCCGCCAGTTATGTCTTAGCTGGCAACAAATTTAAATAATGGTCAATGATCGACAACTCCTTCACAACCAATGGTAAAGTTTTAAGGTGTCCAACATGTGACATAATAATCGGATGTTCCTTGAAATCACAATTGGAGCAACATGAATGGAGCGCACTTCATACAAAATTAACAAATTAGTTATTCGAAGAAGCAAGTTTTTATTAACATAATATGCAGGAATCTTTTAGTTAAAGAAACCAATTAAGTAAGGACTTGAGTAGTGTGATGTTTTCTGCTAACATACCATGTCTAACCACCAAGAGCCTAAATTTATATCTTTCTTGAAAAAAGTACTTTAATTAACCAATTCCTGATCATTCAACACTCAACAAACGTTATCTGCTGGTCGGCTATGAAGAAACTATGGAAAATATTAGAAATTACATAGGATATGCCTTCATGTGGGCCTTTGTAGACGGATCCATGCATATTAAGGGTCACTTTGTAGCGATCTTTGTGATAGGTAAGCTAAATACTTATAAACCTTTCAAATCATATTTTATTTACTGCAAAGTGATGGACCATACGAATCATTCCACTGTTGCAAGATTTGTGAATTATTGAGTGAAATTATTGTAGCCTACGAGAGTTCACTAAGAGAAGGCCCTAGTTTTGTATTCGGATGCTATGGCGTACATTATGAAAGCAGTAAATGCCTTAAAGTTTGTCTACCGTAATATTATCCATTTTACATGATCTGCTCATGGACTACAAGAGTGGTCTCAAAATGATGGACCGCGGCCCGCAGATACATTTTACGGACCTTGACGAGATAGTGATAAACCGAAAAAAATATGCTATTTCGGTGGTGGGCGGGTAGTATACATGGAGGGCCAGCATAAAATAAATAAGTAAAATAACTAAAAGGAAAGAAAATCACGTTTTTTAATTAGTATAATTCTATGAGGCTTGAACTTGAGTCACTGTTAAAGTTTCGCTGGACTGCAGAAGTATGTCGAGTTTTTAAAATGGCCTCCATCAAAATTAATTGGGGACCCATAGACTACAACGTCTTTAGGAAGATATTCAAGACAAGTTACCCCAAGTGAATAAACTAATTTCAGCGACAAACAAGTTCTAGCCAGATGGGGAACATTAGTAGAACAAGCCAACACTTACAAAGAACATTTTGGAGCTGTTAAGTCAGTAGTATATATGTGACGCCCACATATAATCTGGAAGCGTGTGTAAAGAACATCCAAGGGATCACCAGAGAAAACATAGTTTTATTTTGAATTAAGTCAAATACAAAGGTAATGAAGATACATCATATATTTCAAAATTGGCATAGAGAGCCAATTTGTAGTCTGGCAATAAACATCAATTGAAGATGATTCAAACTATATACATGAAATTGCGAAGCCATAAAATTTACTTTAAATATCGATATATAATAAATAATGTACTCTGACAAAGCAGACACAAGGGTAGTAAGATAAAATGATTAAATCTATGATATATAAGTCTCAACAATTGTCGTTGAATCCTATACCTAAGTAGCAATGGATAATTTGATTTTATAATTTACTTTGAAGTGAATAAGTATGGTTCATAAACCGCCGTTAGAATCTATACAACCTAACATGATAACCTAATTTGAATTAAATAAATATACAATAATTTACGCTATTAAAGCGTGCATTCTTTATTTTAATAACCTCCCTGAAACTCGTAAAAATATCGATGTAATGACTTAGCTGAACTAAGTGGAGATGAGAGCGCGCCACAAGTACACAAACAGTACTAACGTAAATCATGAATTCCCCTTAAAAACAAATATAATTGACTCGCAGTTCATCCGAGTCAAACCCCACCAGAAAACCCATCTATGAAATATGGTTACAATAAATAAAGCCCAAAAAATAATTTTGAAAAGAATCCCTCCCCATTATTTACATAAAAACAGAATTTTGAATAAAGTTTCCTAGCCCTAGTTTATATCGGCGCCCTCACCTTTGTGCAAGCCAGTGGTACAACGAGTCTCGAGGTAGACAATACAGGCTATTTTATAGTAGATACAACCTACACTTGTTCTCAGAGGAGGGGGAAAGCAGGGTGGAAACAAAGAACAAAAGGAAGAGAGAAGACTAGCGCTCTCAAAGCTTAGCGGCCAGTCCAGTAACTACTCGAAGTTTGCAGAACATCTCATGTGTGTCACCCTGGCCACCCGACTTTTAGCCACCCGGTTTTTGAAAACGCCCATCGTTTGTGCTACGTTAGTGCTGGTTAGTGCTCGATTTTCATCGTTAGTACTGTAAATTTAGGGAACTTATTCACGATTGCTTATGGGTGGCTAGGGAGCTATCTCCCTGGCCACCCAGATTAAGAAATAAAAGGCATAACCCTATTTTGAAAACGCCCATCGTTTGTGCTATGTTAGTGCTGTAAAGTGCTCGATTTTCATCGTTAGTGCTGTAAATTTACGGCACTTATTCACGATTGTTTATGGGTGGGTAGGGAGATATCTCCCTGGCCACCCAGTATAGGAAATAAAAACGATAACACTTTTTTGAAAACGCCCATCATTTGTGCTACGTTAGTACTGGTTAGTGTTTGAGTTTCATCGTTAGTGCTATACATTTACGGCACTTATTCACGATTGTTGATGGATGGCTAGAGAGATAGCTCCCTGGCCACCCAGTATAAGACATAATATAGATAACGCTTTTTTTGAAAACTCCCATCGTGTGTGCTACGTTAGTGCTGGTTAGTGCTCGTTTTTCATCGTTAGTGCTGTAAATTTACGGCACTTATTAACGATTGTTTATGGGTGACTAGGGAGATATCTCCCTGGCCACCCAGTATAAGAAATAATAGAGATAACCCTTTTTTGAAAACGCCCAACGTTTGTGCTACGTTAGTGCTGGTTAGTGCTTGATTTTCATTGTTAGTGCTGTAAATTTAAGGCACCCGCTAACTGTCAAAGGCTAGAAAAATACTATATATTTAAACAACTATAGTAGCTCTTAATGGGTTTTGAATAGTAACATAACCTACTAGCTGCTGAGGGCAAGGAAATATTATAAATATTCTAGAAATTAAACACCTTTAGAAGCTCTCTGAATTGTTTGCATGGCAACACAATACCTTATCTGCCGTAGGCTAGGAAAAATTCTAAACATTAAACACTTCTAGAAGCTTTCTGAATTGTTTGTGTGGTAACATAATTCCCTAACTGTCGGAGACTAGGAAAAATTCTGAATATTAAACACTTCTAGAAGCTTTCTGAATTGTTTGTATGGTAACATAATCCCCTAACTGTCAGAGGCTAGAACAAATTCTAAACATTAAACACTTCTAGAAGCTTTCTGAATTGTTTGTATGGTAACATAATCCCCTAAATGTCGGAGGCTAGAAAAAATTCTAAACATTAAACACTTCTAGAAGCTTTCTGAATTGTTTGTATGGTAACATAATTCCATAACTTTCGGAGGCTAGGACAAATTCTAAACATTAAACACTTCTAGAAGCTTTCTGAATTGTTTGTATGTTAACATAATCCCATAACTGTCGAAGGCTAGGACAAATTCTAAACATTAAACACTTCTAGAAGCTTTCTGAATTGTTTGTATTGTAACATAATCCCATAACTGTCGAAGGCTAGGACCAATTCTAAACATTAAACACTTCTAGAAGCTTTCTGAATTGTTTGTATGGTATCATAATCCCCTAACTGTCGGAGGCTAGGAAAAATTCTAAACATTAAACACTTCTAGAAGTTTTCTGAATTGTTTGTATGGTAACATAATCCCCTAACTGTCGGAGGCTAGGAAAAATTCTAAACATTAAACACTTCTAGAAGTTTTCTGAATGGTTTGTATGGTAACATAATCCCCTAACTGTCGGAGGCTAGGAAAATTTCTAAACATTAAACACTTCTAGAAGCTTTCTGAATTGTTTGTATGGTAACATAATCCCCTAACTGTTGGAGGCTAGGAAAAATTTTCTTTGGAAAAGCGACAGATGGTTACAAATTTTAGTCAAAAAGTGTCAAGCCCACGCAAAAGGGAATTCTTTCTTCAATAATTTACATTGCAAAATAAATTCTATCTTCAATGATTAACGAATAGTTTTAATGTAGAACTGTTATTGATTATATTTATTTTAACCTAAAATGTAATATCTCTGGCATTTAAAATAATTATTAACTAGTGCAGTAGCGAGCACGAAAATATTTGCTTCCCTACCATTTTTATTTTATAAAATGAATAGTCGTGTGTATATATATATATATATATGTATATTGTTGATTTTCACATAAATATTTGAAAAATAGCACGACAGTTAACAGTATTATGCATAAGAGGAAAAAAACGAGTTGTCATTTAAAAGATAGTTGTAATATATTAGACAATTATTAATTGTTATTAACCCGGCGGTCTAGGGGTAAGGTGTCAGACATCTATGCTGGCGGCCGGGGTTCAATCCTCGGTCCCGGCAAAGATTTATCTGATTACCAAACCCTTCCTTCACCTCTGACAAGACATCTTGTGAATGTGAGGAATGCCAGGCTACCACCGTGGTTCGGATTCCACGTTAAACTGTAGGTCCTTCATTTCATCTCACAATCATCCTACCATTACACATTAGCGTAAGATCGTGTAACCCGAACGGGTAGTAAGACGTGGTACTAATAATAATAATAATAATAATAATAATATTTCCGTAAATTTACAGCACTAACGAAGTAAATCGAGCACCAACCAGCACTAACGTAGCACAAACAATGGGCGTTTTCAAAAACCTGGTGGCTAAAAGTCGGGTGGCCAGGGTGACACACATGAACATCTCAGATGGCGGAACCGGAAACGACCTTGGTCATGTTGAGTCCTTGTTTGTTGTGGGCCGGGCTTCGATGACGAGCGAGGCACTGACCAGCGTCTCGTTCAATAGAAATTGTTCAAGCCACGGGAGAGGATGTCTCAGTGTGTGTTAGTGCTCCATCAGACGGAGAGAAGCCAGGCCGGTGGTGGTGAGTCTTGTAATTCTGTATTACTAGGTGGTATGCGTTAGATGTTATTATTCGTTGTAAAATCGTTACATATATATGTCCCTGATGGTGTGAGTATCGTAGAAAAGGCAATATAATAGATGCGAGCTGTTCTGTGCTGTGAAGTGTTACTATAATATTTCAGGAAGTACTAAAAAGAAACCTCGGATATTCAACCCTTTGTCAGTGTGTTCCATGTACTTAAAGGAAATGAGGTAGATCCCTCTCAGAATATGTAACCAGATCAAATTCCTCTTTCTTTAAAATACACATGTTACAATGTGATGTAGAAAGGACATTGTCTGTCTACAATCATATTCTGTCTGGCAAGCGGCAGTCAAAGACCCCAGAAAACTTTGAAGTTTATATAATTATGTATTGTGCAGCAAACTACAAGACGTCTACAAATACCCGTACCAATCACATTGTAATCAAGGTAAATAGATTTTGCTTGCTTGGTAAAATATATTTTTTAAATTATATAAAATAATTTTTATGAATCTAATTATTAAATTACTACATATCTAACTGTATTTTTTTACATATTTAGATAAATATTTAGCTATATGATAATAATAACAAATCTCAGCTCTAGTTATTATAGTATTTATTTCGTCGGTAAAACATGTCCACTTGTGTATTTCAGGTAGCAAAATAATCATGATAGTGATGATATTCTTGCAAAACGTGCTAAGACCTAGAATTGTTGGTCAGTGTAAGGCAAAATAAGTTCGTTAATATTATTTATAAACACATAAATTAAAGTGATTATTTCATAGTCAAATACAGTTGTATATAAACAATTCATTTAATTGAACTATTTTTTGTTCTGGTTAGAGGGAGTAACTTGAATTTCACACACAAGAACATTTAGGTTTTACTAATGTATCATTACACTTTTGGAAAAATGCATATAGTTAACCGTGTTTGTATATGAATGTGTTTGACAAAAAAATATGTCTAGATCTGAGTCTTACTACCTGTTCAGGTTATACGCTTTATAAAACTTGATATACAGATATTTACCAATATATCACAAAAAAAAGTAGGGTAAATACTTTTACTCTTCATTCCTTCTGAAATAAATATAGTATTACCTTAAACAATAATTACACAATGTTCATAACTGATAGAATGTTCCTAAGTGGAGCTATGCAAGTTAATTTTGCTACCTCCAGGTTAAATGAAGGGTACAAGCTTTCAGCGGCCGGGGTTCAATCCTCGGTCCCGGCATAGATGTATCTGATTACCAAACCCTTCCTTCACCTCTGACAAGACATATTGTGACTGTGGGGAATGCCAGGCCTCCACCGTGGTTCGGATTCCACGTTAAACTGTAGGTCATCCATTTCATCTCACGCTAATGTGTAATGGTAGGGTGATTGCAAGTGCGTATAACCCAAACGGGTAGTAAGACGCGGTGCTAATAATCATAATAATAATAATAATAGCTGTCCTATGATTCTACCAGAAGTGGGGGATTATATTGATTTTTTAAATATTTTATTTAAGCTCTTACCATAAACTAAAATTATACCCTGGTTTAAATTCAATCTAAATTTTAGTTTCTTTCATTTTTTGTAATTTTTGGAAAATAACAATTAGCCTTCTAGCGTGCTGAAAGGTTTTTTAAATAGTTTCAGCTTAAATTGTTAACAAATTGTAAATTAACTTACAAAGAACGAATATTTAGGAATTTAGTCGTTATATTACTATAAACAGATCTTCAAAACTAATTATCACTACAGTTCCATAATACCCACCTTCTCTTACAACACTTTTGTAAATCACATTGTATTTGACTCTATCTCACAGAATGGACACACAAGATCTTAAATAATTTATGTAACTGTGTCTGGTTGTACCGTATACAACGGGCCAGTTTCATATTCAAATTTAGTACGCCTCAAGTGCAGCGCTACACTAAGTTCATGACGACACCTACCTATACCATAATGGAATGGGCCAGTTTCCTATGCGAGAACGGCCCATTCCATTCTGGTTTAGGTAGGTGTCGTCATGTACTTAGTATAGCGCTGCACTTGAGGCGTACTAAATTTGACTATGAAACTGGCCCAACGTGTGTGTATATTCTAGGGTTGGTCATCATCATGTTTACTTGCTAACCCTATTAAGATATTACGAAAACACGATTCTTTAATAATGATTAATTTTAGAACAGTAGCATTACACTATTGGTAAAGATTGGCAGTTCTTTTTAGTAAAACATAGAAACGATAAGTGATTTTTAATCACATATTTTTTTTATCAACTCACAATAATTTGAATTAAAATGCCATTAATTTATATATAGATTAATATTATATGTATATATAGCTAGGCATATAGTGTTGACGCATTTAATAATAATAAAAGTTTACTGTTTTACCTACTAAATGCTTAAAATTAAACTTAAAAATCACAAATTTTCTTAAATACTTTTTAAATATATTTAAAAAAAATATAATGTTAAGATGGCCACAATGATATGCAATACATTGTTGTATGCGCTTTTTGAAACTTGAAATGATTGCACAATGTGTTTAGTCGAATTTCTTAAACTTCCACAACAACTGTCTAAGTTCCTGAATATTGTTTTTGGGTGAGTTGCGTGAACATGCCCCACAATAAAATGTCCGGAGCTGTTAGTCTAGTGAACGTGGTGACCAGTTGATATCTCCAAATCCTGAAACGAAGTGCCTAGGAAATATTTTGCGGAGCACCTCCATTTATGTTTTGTTGGTTGTGCCGTTGCCCCATTTTGCTGTAACGTGTTGGGACCCATTCTCTTAAGTTGCGGTTCAGAGGTATGAAAGATCTAACATAAATGGAGGTCCCGGTGTGGTTATCTGGGTGCTGGGTCTGTTCTGAAGCTAGGTTTGTTTATAAATAGCTTTCTAATAAAATGAAATAATTTATAAAGTGAATGTTTAAAGCCCTGATTGAGAAACCATTTATAATATTTTGTTAAACGTGTTAGTTTGAAGATGTTTTCTGATAGAATCCACACTATTTACCCACCAAACAAAAGATATCAAACCCTAAATTGTAGTAATCTGGAACAAATTTCATGGTAATCTTGTCTGATTTTTCTGTGTCTGGGAGTTCGGAGTATAAAACCTGGCAAGTTGTACTGGGGCAGTTGTTTTTTTTCAAAATGTTTTCCCACTTAGCGTAGCCACTCCCCATTGCCCCATTAGAGTAGTTGAAGGCTGATATCCCATTTAGATAGGAAGTTTGGTGAAAAGTAAGATTTAAAAAAAGTAAAATTATAAATACACTTTATGAACAAAAGTTTTCAGTAACAAGACTCACAATCTGTCAAATCAAATTACGACTGTATCAACCATTTCACCAAGAACCACCTTATATTTGACAATAAATGCATTAACCACATATAGGCATCATATAGGTCTGAACTATGATTCTATGAATCTGCTAGGCCAGGCAACTTCCCTACCTAGCTGTACATCATGGCTAAACGGATGCTTATAATGGCTTATTGTTTCTAGGCCATACAGACTGAGGTCAATGTGACGCAAGGTGACGCCTGGTATACGTTGGGTGCCTTTTTTCCCCTAACACCTACCCCCTTCCTCTCCCCTCACAGTGGGCCTAGCCCCGTCTGGGTGTTTACGAATGCAGGAGACAATTACCAAGTAATCTCTGTAGTAGTGGAGGCAAGGGGGCTACGACGAGTTTGTTTTATCGATTCGCCTTTGTTTCTCCACATCGTTAATGGCTCCAAAAACTCATTTCAGTACTGATTAAAACTTGGAATAAAACAAACAATGAATTAAAAGCTTATTAAAAGCACGAAAAAGAACAGGGAAAACTGAAGCGAGATTTTGCAACTCCGAATTCTTCCCCCTCGCCCACTCTCTCTCCCTCTCTCTCACCCACCCGCCACCCCAGGACCCTCCCAAACCCAACAATCCCCTTGTTTACTTATTTCCTAGCCAAGTTTGTACGGGCGCATTTTATTCTGGCGAGCGAGAGAAGTCAGCCAAGCCCAGCATTCGAGTTAAGAGTTTCCGATACACAGTTCGTTAATTCGATTGGCGACGATTGGTTATTTTAGGTCGTTGTGCAAACAACCTTATTCGCTTTATGTTTGTATACACGTGGAATTCAGAAGACAATGGAAAATATAAAATTGAATATACTTACCACATTCAAAAATAACAAAACGAATGATTTATTTAACATCGACAAGTTTGATACAGGATGGCCAATAACAATGATAAGATAACATTAAAAATAAACTACTTTTAACTAGACCTAAGATCAGTGGTGGCATTATTGTATTGATAGTACTATATATTTAAGTACAGTCCAATAATTTTAATAGGAAGAGAATCTGACCACTAGAAAAGTTACTAAATCTACTTTCACGTATTTTTACCTCAAGTCATGTGAGCTGAAGTAAAATTTGGTTATTGATAAAATAAATAACTATAAAATAGCCCTAACAATCTTATGTTGTGAGCTATTAGTATATGATAATAAAATTAAAATATATCTATTGCTTGGTAAAGTTTATATTTTGCTAAACCAATTAAACAAATAAATATGATTATATTAAATTAATTATTAAAATTAAAGAATATACAATTAGCTTAACTAGACCTTGTTATTTAAAACATAACTTACAGATTAAAATTTAATAAATTATGATCAAAATCACACAATTCTGATGTTATTTCTTGTAATGAACAATTATTATACAACATAATATAAATTAATTGTTATTTTTGTTTATATAATTTCTAGAAAAACCTAATAAAACGTTTTGAAATTTACTATAGGAGATCATTAAAATTAGTTCAAGAGGTGAAAATGATGGTATAGTTTTGTTATTTAGAATTTAAACCATTCAGCAAGAAGTTATAATAATATTTGATAGTGGATAAGTTATTGCTTAATTTTGTTGTAATAAGAGCAGGTAGAAGTTACAGACAATACAATGTATAAGGGATTCACATTACGTAATTGGAACAGACTTGAAGATGATGCTCACAATGCATTAAGACTAGTCGTCCAAAAATATATGACAGCCATTAAATTAAAGCGAGAAAAATATAGATAAGAAACTATTCAGTTTAAATAAATAATTAATTAGTTTTTAATTATTTACATTGCAACAAGGTAGATTAATAACTCAATTTTTCAATATTCTTATTTTTATTTTTGGCTGTATAGTTTAAATGATATAAAACAAAATTATGCCATCATTTTGAAAAATTGATTTAATTTTATTAATATTTTATTGATATCATTTAGCAAATTTCAAAACGATATCATTGGTTTTTAAAGGAATTGTATAATCATACATAACAAACAATATTATTGTCATGCTGTAAAATAATTGTTCATTACAAGATGTAATCTCAGACTAAACTGATTTTCTATTATAATTTATTAATTTTGAATGTTTATATTTTAACTAGCACGGGTTATTTAACCTGATTGTATGTTATATACACTCAGTTTGTATGTTCTCACGCCATAGTTAAATTTTATTTTATTATCATTTACTCATTTCTCACAACATAATATTGTAAATCTCTCCTTACTAAAAATTGAAATTTGCTTTTCCTAGAAAAAAAATTAATATACTAAAATGTTATCAACGCTAATCATACACAAAAAAAAAGTTTTTTCCTATGAATACTGGCCTGTAGTATCTGACCAAGAAAAGGTCTGAATGCTAATTAAAAAGATCTTGGTTTGCTTCTATATTCCATTTATATCAAAGTTTAGCTTTGATTCAAACCCACTACATCTTAAATACATCACTTAAGGCTAAGTTTTAGGAGGTATTAGATGAAATAGAATTTTTACCCACGTCATTATTGACATAACCGTGTTAACATCGTCTTCCACCTTGTTTCTATAAAAATTAATGTATTTATCTTATTTTCTTATCCCGGCGTCTTACTACCAGTGTGGATTAAATGCGTGTGTACTAAATATGCTGGTGTGTAAGGGAAGAAGAAGGTTGAATTTATAGGAAGTATATCCACATTTGGTTGGAAAAGAAAGTAGAAAACCCTTTAGTAAAAAACAGCCAGAGTTCACCCGACCAGGAATCAAGCACTGATCTCCCCATCATCTGCAGTCTAGTCTATTGAAAAATTGATGCCTTATACTATGTAACCACTGAAGTGTATTGCATTATGTTAAGTGCAAATTTACACTTAAATCATTTTACAGAGTTAATTAGAAATATATAGGGCCTACAATCCTCTTCAAATAAGCAACATTAATAAAGATACAAATGCGTATAAAAAAGCACGTGGAATAAATATCAGGCTTATCAAGCCTAGAGTAGCCCCACGGCTTCTTTGGTGCTGACTGACAGCTCACAGCTGACTTCTAACAGTCAGCATTTAGGTATATACCTAAATTTTGACCGTCAGAAGTGATAGCTGCTTAACACATGTTTTTGCCGATCATATGGTTCGGCGTAGGGATACATAATTTGGTCTGGTAGCTTTTCAAAGCTTTTAGCTGTCCGCTGTGAGCTGTCGGTCAACACCAAAGAAGCCATGGGGCGTCTGTAGCCTGCCATGAGAAGAAGATTGGGGCTCAAGTCCAGACCAGATGTAATGATTGTGTTATTTACTTAATGGATTATCTCTTTCCCTTCACGCCCATGTGAGTACATTTCCTATAAATTATAGCAACCTTACGGCTATCCCTTTAGTCTAATAAATGTACGTCAAGCTTGAACACAGTAGAACGCATTGAAAACAAAAGAATTATAAAAAAATCTATGTCTGTTGGATTGTAAATATCTAAAAAGCCAGTATATATAATTATAAAGTTGATAAGATTTATTTTCAGAACTGGATAACATTCAAACAATCTTGAAAATATAAACGAAATATTTGTAAGGAAATTGTAGAACTTAAAAGGAAGTATACACGCATTTAAGTGTACACACATTTATGTGAAGGTATAGTGTAAAATAATCATTTAAAAAAACACATAATTTCACCAAACCAAGATTATAACCCCAACTACCCCGTAATCTAAAAACCAGACCAGACTAGACAAAACTGACGCCCTTATCTACGTCCTTAACATAGTATATTTTCTCTAGATTGGTGTGGATGTAGGTGGTGTGGGTTTTTTGAATGGTTAACCTTGTCAACCATGTTTTGCCTAAAATTATTTAAAACGTCAGACTTAAAGGAATTTGCAAAATTTGTAAAATGGGGGCCTCGTATAAAATACATAACTGCTTTATAATCCTAGAATAATTTTTGTTTTTGCCTTTGTGTTCGGTAACATTTTAAAATTAAAAGCTAACAAATATATTATAGGAAACCATCAATTGTTTCTTAGTTGGTTTTTGAGTCTATTTGTAGAAGTCTTAACAACCACCTGCGGGAAATATAAATTTATTTACAATGATGGGATGAAGTGATAAAAGTAATGTTTTTAGGAAAATTACTCTTGTTTACGTGAATTTTGTGTGTTTTAGAAGACCAATCTCAATATATCCGGATGGGTATCGAGCTCCAAATAGATTAGAGGAACTTTATGTTCAAGCCACAAGTACAGCGATAAAATTAGTTAGTATATTAATTAGTTACTAAATCCTCTTAAAGGTAGTTCTCATAAATTTCATATATTTTTTTTATTGTTAACATAGATTTCTACCATTAACTGTTTGAAAATTCATTTAAAAATTTAGCAGGAAACTTAACAAAAGATTTGTATATTTCTAAATATAATATGTAATAAAATTATATATTCAACGTGTACAATACTCATATACTGACGATGCTATTTGTAATCCTTATATATAATTTGATAAACCCGTTTTCGGTAATATAAATTGCGAGGAAATGACTGAACCAATTTTGACAAATGAACACTCATTTTAATGGCAAGGAGTCCAGAATGTCAGGGAAAATAGTAGTTTTCCAAAAACCTTGATTTTCACAGAGAGTTTTCAGTATTTCATTCTTTGTTTAGTCACCATAGAAAACATTATTTGCTGCATGGATAAATCTCTAAATAAAATATATCTCTTTGGTTAAAAAAATAACTCAATCTGAATTTGTTGGTCCAAACACATCACAATTTTCTGTTTGTATCAATATTTCTCTTTGGATGCTGGTAATAACACATACAAATTGGTGAAATATTTATTTTTTATTAAATTGTGGCAATCGTTAATTCGCATTTAAATCAATAATATTGAGCATAATTCGAAAATTTAAAGGTTAAGTTAATTATTACTACCCGTTCGGGTTGTATGCACTTACAATAATGTGTAATGGTATGGTGATTGTGAGATGAAATTGAGGACCTACAGTTTAACGTGGAATCCGAACCACGGTGGAGGCCTGACATTCCCCACACTCACAAGATGTCTTGTCAGTGTTGAAGGAAGGGTTTGGTAATCAGATAAATCTGATTAAGTTAATAAGTTCGTGGAAATATTGTCCTCGTTATGTTTCGCGCGTGATAAAATGTTGTTTAAATATGTTTTAGTATGTATTATAAGCTCAAAAACAATGAAATGACATTTACTAATGTTAAAAAATAATCTTAACTATTTAAATACGAATTTTGATCATTTTTTTTCAAATAATGGGTTTTGATGTTCGTTTATGCAAATAGTAACACAATAAAAATGCACAAGTTAAGCTAATTTTTCATTTTATAGTTTAATTTTATGAATATTTTATTTAAAAGAGAAATGTTTTGTGGAGCCCATCTCTATTTTCATTTTCTTACAAATACAATAAGTTCAGTTATGTTTTCATGTTGATACTAAATTTTGAGGAAATGATATTTCAAAGAACCGTAATGTTTTGTGTAGCACATCTACATTTTCACATTCTACTTTTCTGACACTCTGTCTCATGCATTTACACACACACACACAACCTTTCTCCCTACACACACACACACACACACACCTATCTCCCTACACACACACACACACACAACCTTTCTCCCTACACACACACATCCACACACACTAAAACAAACTCTCTCATAAAATAATCTCGAATTCTTTCTCTCAAACTTTATCCCTCTTTCTCACACACTCTCTACTCTCACATACTCTCTCCAACACATAATTTCTCTCACATTATCTTTATTATACTCTCTCTCTTAAGCTCTCTTAAACACTCTCTCTATCCCAAACGGTCTCTCTCTCTCTCTCTCTCAAATGTTCTCAATCTATATCTTGAAAGCTCTCTCACAAACGTGCTCTCTCTCTCAGGCTCTCTCAAACTAACCCTCTCTCAAACTCCTTATATTCCTAACTTTCTCAAAACCACTCTCCCTATCTCAATCTCATTCTATCTATCTTAAATTCATTCACTCTCTCTATCTCAAACTCACTTTTTCTCTCAAACTCCTTATATTCCTAACTCTCTCTAAACCACTCTCTCTATCTCAAACTCACTTTTTCTCTCAAACTCACTTTCTCAAACATCCTCTCTCTTAAACGCAAACGCTAACTCTATCTTACTCTAATTTGATAAGCCCGTTTGTGGTAATAGAAATTGCTAAGAAATGGATGAACAGATTTTTACAAAAGATCTCTCATTTTAAAGGTTAGGTATCTAGGATGTCGGAAAAAATAGTAGCTTAAAATAAAAGCCCAAATTTCATAGCGAATTTTCCATATTTTGATTCTGTGTACGCAAGGACCCATCTATACAACCATTATTTGTGTACATAACCATGGGAACCATGATTTCTGTATAGTTGTATATGAATATATAAAACATTTGTCTTTGGTTAATTTGTATTTGGTTAAAAGTAATTACTAGTTTTTACTTGAGTGTTTTGGTACCTAAAATAGATAGATAAATAAAAGAGGAGTCATTTTAAAGCTCTCGTCGTGGTTCCAAGAGGGAAAATAAACATTTGATCCAAATTAGACACAAAAGATATATGTAAAGTATATAGCCTTTGACAAGTAAACTATTAGCTAGAAAATCGAGTGAATGATTTTTATAGAGATCTTTTCCCAATAAAAAGTTAGAATATATTTTAGTACAATAATCTGCAGAAATCGCTGCAAAGATACATTAGTTAGTTATAATCCTGGGCAGGGAGAAATGGGGTATGAGAAGTTTCCAAAATAAAGTTAAATCATCTATTTTTATTGTAAATACTGGTGCATTTCCTATTATGCCCTGCATCATTACTGTAATTATATATTAATATGGTTTTTCACTCTCCCTCCACGCAAATGCGGGTTCACTTCCTCTAATTCAACCTTCCCAATTCCTAATTCATTAGAGTAATTAGTACTTAAAGCATATAACCCGAACGCGTAGTAAGACACGGTGCTAAATATTATTATATTATATTAATATATTTTATAGGTTATAGAATATACATTTGTATATTATAATATATTATAACCTTGCCTTAAACGTATTAAAAAAAACTGTACTGATGTGTTAATGTACTTTAGTTCTAGCTCTACACACAAATGATTCTACAAAAATTTTACCTTAGTAAATCCTACTTCATTAACATGTACTGTACATATAATATAGGTATAATTTGAACGGTTACTCATATGTGGCGAAACAATTATATAAATCCAGCGTTGACTTACACAACATTACTGATATTAACATTTAACAAGTCGTATGATTGTAGAGGATGAAAATACTTTATTCCTGTTTAATAAATCTTTAGTCCTAATGTTTTTGAGAGTTTAAAATTTAGATAATCAATTTATTATATTAATATACTATTAAACATAATTAATAAATGTGTATGTATGAATAACAATAACTTTAAATAAGAAAGGATAAAATATACCCTTAAATCCACAAGAAAATCAAATGGAACTGCTATTAATTAATTTAAATGATGTTACTAGCTAGGTTTTGTAGTATAAATATTTTGAATTCATATAAATACTCTAATATTACTAATAATTTGGTACCTTGATACCCAAAATACCCACGTGAACCATTTTTAAAAGAGCCTTGCATTATGGGATGTCCTGCCACCCCTAACATGATACCTGCATTGATGGGCACATGGTCAAAGTGTCAAACTCATTTATTTTGGTTTGGTTGTTGTTAGAATCCCAGCTGGGTGTACTAAGAGTGATTTTTCCTCAATGCTTTCCAAATCTCCCTCCACGTAAATATTATTATTATTATTATTATTATTATTATTATTATTATTAGCACCGCGTCTTACTACCCGTTCGGGTTATACGCACTTACGCTAATGTGTAATGGTAGGGTGATTGTGAGATGAAATGGAGGACCTACAGTTTAACGTGGAATCCGAACCACGGTGGAGGCCTGGCATTCCCCACATTCACAAGATGTCTGGTCAGAGGTGAAGGAAGGGTTTGGTAATCAGATAAATTTTTACCGGGACCGGGGATTGAACCCCGGCCACCAGCATAGAAGTCTGACACCTTACCCCTAGACCGCCAGGTCACCGACACGTAAATATTAGTATATTACGATAAGAAATATCACTTTCTAAGCAAATTTAGGTTATGAAGTAAAGTATGATCAATATAAGTTATTTCATTAAGTACTTAATCGCATTTGAATACACCTGGCCTGTTTAGTTTTAATATATTCTCAATATTCAAAATCGGGCTATATTAATGAATCAAAAATGGAAATGAATATTATATTAATTTATGATAAACTCCAATAAAAGCAATATTTAGTAAATTTGAAATAAATCACCGCACGAATTATTAGGCGTATTGATTCCAAGAAAATGTCCTGCTTCTCGTTAATAACCCGGACCAATCTCTATTTTATAGCCTGATGAATGGATTTTACGATGTTTTAGTCCACCACGCGACGTATATATTAGTTAAAAAATGTATATCATATTATCAGAAAGGAAACTTTAAAAACAAACATTAATGATTGTTTGCTTTTCCTTTACTGTCTTAATGTGATCTACTGCGTCCCTCTTTTTTGAATTCTACAGTTTCTTCTTCTATTTGATTCCTTGTCATCCACTACCTTTCTGTGTACTTATTAATAGTTTCATGCTTTGATTTTGTGGCTATAAACGTGTTTGTGTGTTAAATGAGATTGTTTTTCTAAATGAGAGACTGGGGTATATTCAAAATAAGTATTCTTGTATATTTACCAATAAAATTAAATGTACCGATTCCTGAACCTTGTTATTCTTGATAAGTTGATTCATCTAAGTAAACGAATTGTTACCAAAAGTATTAGTATTATTTTTGCCAGTAAGATGTGTTCCCTTTACACCATATCTTTTGATGACAATGGTGTGCTGTTTGTAAACGCATTTAATGATATATATTTCAAACAAAGTTATTTTTATTACCTAGTTAAATTAATGGTTTAGTATAGCCGCAACATGACACACAATTTTCACATAAAACTATGGTAAAATTAAAATGTGTTATACATCATTGGGTGGTAGAGAGGCTAGTAAATACATACACACACACACCAAATAATTGTTGCATAGTCTAATTTACATTTATATGAATTGTTATGTTTGTATTTTCGCTAAGCGTCTCTCAATACCCTCTTTAACTATCCACATAAAATACAGTTATAGGTAATTACCAATCTAAAGAAAATGTACAGTACCTGCATCCTGTTAAAAGGAAAGTGGAAAACAATAAATGGAGAAACACCTAGTACACACAGCAAGAATTCAAACCCCGGCATACCCATTCTAGGAAACAAAACTATACGTGCTTAACACCCGCCTCGGTGGCGTAGTTGGCTAACGCGCTAGTCGTGTTGAGCTAGACTGCTGAGGACGGGGAGATCGAGCTTCGAATCTTGGTCGGGTGAACTGGGGGTGGTTTTTCCTAAATGGTTTTCCACTCTCTCTCCATGCAAATGTGGGTTCACTTCCTCTAATTCAACCTTCCCAATTCCTAATCCATTAGCGTAATTAGTACTTAAAAGCGTATAACCCGAACGGTTAGTAAGACGCGGTGCTAAATAATAATAATAATAATATACTTGCTTAACGTTTAGTCGGTGAGACCACCGACGTAGATATTAATTTATTCACTAATGATGGACTCGTCCCAAGACATTTATATCATAAATATCTACACAAAAATCTTGGGTGGTTTAAATTTGGTGTTTTGATTTGAATCATATTAGTTCATAGTTACGCCATTTTTCTATATTTATAAATTAGTGATTAGTATTATTATGTTTTCTGTCTTACGACAGGTCCATTCAGTTGGTCAATGAACCTAGACTGCCAATGCGTCTAATAATTTACTACTTCCTTCAGCTTCCAGATAATGATTAAAGAACCGAATAAAACAACTTATGTAAAAAGTATGCATATAGTTTGAAAGGATACCCGAACTGGTGAGAATGTGGTCCAGAAGTCAGGCTAATATAGTTTTGTTTGAATGTGACAGGGAAGACACATGGCTATAATCCTGACTGGGTGTACTGAGAGTGGTTTTTCTTAAATTGTTTAACACTCTCAATCCATGATAATAAAGGTAAATTTCCTCTAAATTCTACCTTCATTAACCCCACCACATTCTTGCTACTAATCGGTCTAGGGGTAAGGTGTCAGCCTTCTGTGCTGGCGACCGGGGTTCAATCCTCGTTCCCGGCACAGATTTATCAGATTACCAAACCCTTCCTTCACCTCTGACAAGACATCTTGTGAAAGTGGGGAATGCCAGGCCTCCACCGTGGTTCGGATCCAACGTTAAACTTTAGGTCCTCCATTTCATCTCACGATCTCCCTACCATTACATATTAGCGTAAGTGCATATAACCCGAACGGGTATTAATAATATTAATAATAATAATAATATTGCTACTAATAAGAGCATACAGCCCTAACAGACAGTGAAACGTGGTGAAAGTAAAAATTAAAAATTAAAGCGCATTGCCAACGATAGACGATTGTTCTCTCACATGTTATTTGAAGTAAACTCGATTTTTAAAACACTTGTTGATTGGAATCCTAAAGTTAGATATTTGATTTATTTAGAGTATTTATCAAACTGTAACGCTATCACAGATGTGATGGGATTTTGTCAACGCTTCTAACTGCTATTTCGGGTTACGCCTGGCTCTATCTACCAGTTACGTTATTCGGTGAATGTATAGATGTAAAGATAGTTTTCATTTTCATTAAAACTGTTTGATGTTTATAAAAAAAATATATTGAGATGTATATTTTTCACAAAAATTACAGAACTTTTGTACTGGCATTTGTCTTTAATACAAACCCTATGATTTGGACAAGGGCGTATAAAAGCGAAGGTTTGGGGTAAAGAGAGGGGGGGGGGAATTTAGTAGTCTATATATACGTCTGAAATCATTTAATGCCTAAAGCTATACTCGTAGTAATATAATATTCTCCCCCCTATAGAAATTGTAAATCTTTGCTTTTGAGGGATTTGGACAAAATAAATTTTACTCGAGCGATTTGTTTTAAGCTGGGTTTTAGGATTATTTAAAATTATATATTTTAATGGGTCAAAAATGATAGCGATATAGTTTGGAAGAAATTTATTTCCAATGGCATGGATATGGAGTTTAAAACAATTTAGGTAAAGTTAACCATTTGTATAGTATATCTGAGCGCGATTCAATTTCTGACCCTCCCGTCAGTTGCAAATAAGATTATAATAATAATATTTAGCACCGCGTCTTACTACCCGTTCGGGTTATACGCTTTAAGTACTAAATACTCTAATGGATTAGGCTTTGGGGAGGTTGAATTAGAGGAAGTGAACCCGCATTCGCGTGGAGGGAATGTGGAAAACTATTTAGGAAAAAACCTCTCCAAGTTCACCCGACCGAGAGTCGAACCTCGATTTCCCCGTCCTCAGCAGTCGAGCTCAACCCGAAAAGCGCGTTAGCCAACTACGCCACCGAGGCGGGTGGAAATATGATTAAATTATCTATATATTTATACCACATGCCCGCTGGCAGGTGTGATATGATGCTATATTTTATAGTATTTAGTGGACTACTTTACTCGAACCGTCGATAGAAGCCCTAAAGTGACAATGTATTACAGAAATGATTTCCTTATTCTCGCTCTTTACCACAGTTAAATGTCAACGCACATATGAATTTGAGAGCCCATCGCTTTCCCTTTCAAACCTAGAGAGAGATGCTTATATTTGGAGATATTTTCATGAGCTGGAGAGCAAGCGAAAACATTGATATTTTGTTGTAGGGGATTGTAGTATGTTGCGACCAGCGGTTGACCACGACTAATGAGAAAACTTTGCAATATTTCTCTGTTGGCTTTTCTCACTTTGGAATGACAAGTCAGTATTTTATTTACCAAATTGTTTTTGTTTTACCCTTTTAAATATATGCCTGGAAATCATTATCAACATTTAGTATCATTTTACTAGAAATCCTATAGATATTAATATAAACACACAATTTATTCTATTTTAATGTAAATTCGATTAACTTTTAAAAAAATAGATGAAACTTTATGTAGATAATTTTCATACACGTTCGATGAAAATAAAATGACTACCTACCACTCGCATTGGTGGTAAGACTTCATGCTCACAATACAACCACTATATTGCCAGTAAGAGGGCAGTTGGGATTTAAATCCCAACAGGGTTTTATTATTATTATTATTAACACCGCGTCCTACTAACCATTCGGGTTATACGCACTTAATGCTAATGTGTAATGATAGGGTGGTTGTGATATGAAATGGAGGACCTACAGTTTAACGTGGAATCCGAACCACGGTGGAGGCATGGCATTCCCAACATTCACAAGTTGTGATTAATACATATCTTGTCAGAGGTGAAGGAAGGGTTTGGTAATCATACAAATCTGTATCGAGACTGAGGATTGAATCCCGAACCCCCATCACAGAAGTGTGACACCTTAGCCTTGGACCTCAAGGTCACCAAAAGGTTTAAAGAGAGTGTGTTATTATTAAATGGTTTTTATTTCTCTATACACTAAAATGTGAATACATTTATATTATTACTAGCACCGCATTTTACTACCCGTTAGGAGAAACATTAATAGCAAATTAATACTTTATTCACGCTCATACAGCTATGCAGATAGCTTTGACGGTTAGTAATACATTATGCACATAAAAATAAATTACCTACAATTATAAATCGAAATTATAAACCCCCCTCTGTAGCGTAGTTGGCTAACGCGCTAGTTTCGTTTTGAGCTTGACTGCCGAGGATGGGGACATCAAGGTTCGTATCTCAGTCGGGTGAACTGCGGTGGCTTACTAAAGGGTTTTCCACTCTCCTTCCACGCAAATTTTGGCTCACTTCCTCTAAGTTTAACCTTCTTAATTCCTAACCCATAAGCGTAATTAGAACTTAAGCATATAGCCCAAACGGGTAGTAAGACGCAGTGCTAAATTATTATTATACAAAAGTGAAAGGCATTAATTAAACCTCCATTGCATTTACTTAACGTTAACATAAATCTTAGGGCTAAAGTCCTAGCGTGTACACTGAGAGAATATTTTATTATTAGGTTTCCCCCTTTGTTTTTCCAGCCTCTCTACATGCTAATGTGGGTTCATTTAATAAAATATTTTCTGTTCTTACTTATAAATATACCTAAACCTTTAATAACTCTTGAGTTGAAAACCGATACATTTAAACCCTATGCGATTTATATTTATGTTTAAAGTTTAAAGTGTATATACTTGCATTTTCGTGGAGGAAGAGAGGAAAATAGAGTAACTGATAAAGCTTTAGTACACCCAGCCATGGCCCTAGCCCTGGCTTACCTATCTACGGAAAACCTGACCAGACGATAATTATAGCTTGGTTTGTGTAGTCGCCAATATGGGCTCCAACTGATTGAAAATTATATTTTTGACAAAACTCGAAGAATTCAACTGAAATTTAGCTGGGTACTTTCAAAGTTAGTGGCTAAATCATTTAATTATACAAAATATAGCAAAAAGTAAACTGTTTACTTGACCCCATAACAGTTTTGGAAATAATAGCTTGACATATTCATTTAAAGGTCATAGTATCATGATTTTCAGATACGTTCAAAAACATTACCAATATTATAAAGTTCTAAAAATTATAAAACTCTTTTAAAGTACATTATAGTGACTAATGAACTGTTAGGCATCAGTGAGCTATATTTTGGATTTGAATTAAACTATAGATTTGATACAATGTCTGTCATTTTGTACAATGTATTTTGAAATTAAAATTATACAGGCAATAGAAGGGGTCTGAATTTAATTTGAAAATAAATGTAAGAAATATTCTTTAAACATTTGGGGCTGCTTATTAATACCCATTAGAGTTATACGCTTATGTACCTATTACACTATGTGCTAGGGATGAGTGAGGTTGAATATAGTTTAAACGTACCCTTATTATTGTGGAGAGAGAACACAATAGTATAAAACCATTTACGAAAAATCTCCCTCAGTGCATCAGTACATTCGAACCCTTATCTCCTTGTCATAGGCAGTCCATCTAACTGCGAGTGTGATTCTTAAGATCAGGAGGCCACATAAACAGGTTCTATAATTATTGATAATATTCATCAAGATAGAAAGTTTCAAATGACATGACCTGACGCATGACTAAAGTAGCCCCATGGCTTCTTTGGTGCTGACTGACAGCTTTAAAAAGTTACCAGACCAAATTACGTATCCCTACGCCGAACCAGATGATCTGCAAAAACATGTGTTTAGCAGATGGCAATTTTGACAGTCAAAATGTATGTATATACATAAATGTTGACTGTCAGAAGTCAACTGTGAGCTGTCAGTCAGCACCAAAGAAGCTATGGGGCTACTGTACGTGAAAGTAGTTCCAGTGACATTTCTAGCTGAACTGTCTGTTGTCGTTACACACTTAAATTGATATACGAAATCTTGCCAAAATCAGGGAACAGGCTCTCGAAGAATTCCTATTAGACTGAGAGGATTAATTTGTACTTCGTTTTCTGAAGGTGGGTTCTACTCATGTGTTATATAATTATAGTTTTCTCATCCTCTTTTAGTGATAATGTAGGAGCATTTTTTCTCAAACTAGCACTACTATCCCTACCTATAATGTTTAAGATGGTATCCAAAAACAAGGCTGGGTGTTGTTTGAGTCCTAGTGTAGTTGTATATAATTAGTTGGTTTAGGAAGTGGACACTTATAACTTAAATAATAAAAAGCAGTATATAACATCCATTTTTATTTGGATTATAAACGTACACCTACTAAACCAGCAGATTATATCAGCACACGGCATTTAAACAAATTCAAATCTAGATAAAACACAACACCCAGCCCCCAGCCATCAATACTTCACTTTGAAAGGGAAAATCCCAATATCACCAATAATAAATATTTCGGCCTTACCAGGAATATAATCCAGGATCCTTAGGTCAGTAAGCAGACATGCTAACGATTGAGCTAATTTAATGAATACTTACGTACTAACCAGGAAAATTGATCATGCAACACTAAATATTTCCTAGCACTATACGTATTTATAGTCTATTGTCGGTAGTAAACCATTCTCCCAACATACGGAAAGCAAGAAGTTCATTACAAAAGGGGGATTGACAGACGTCCAAATCTCAATCATAAGAGTATATCAAGCTTTAAAACTAAATTGTCACTGGCACGCACCGGTGAGCACGTGGTCTAAGCACATTTAATGCTGGTCTTATGACTCCTGGATAAATATTAATCTGGTAGATAAATATGTATATCTGGTGGATAAGTTAAAAATTTGTCTTATGACTGCCAGATAGCATTTATCAGCCAGATAAAATGTATTTATTCATAACATTTATATCGGGAGGTTTAAGTACCTTATAACTTTTATCTGGAAGTTAAAATGGTTGCTGCCATTGTGATGCGTTGTTTTTCATGCGGTTTCGCCTATCAGAATCTGTTTTTAGGTTAAAATATTGGTTCACGTGTTTAGTAAGCAGAGACCCGGGCTCTAACTATATAAAGCTATAATATTTAGTTCACACTTTTATATAAACTGACAAACTATTTGTAGAGTTATATTTATATAAGAATAAATTATAAAAATATGAGTACCATAAATGGAATTTTGTAAACGTTGTACCCAACTATTAACCACATTTTGACAGACACCAAAATTAGTTCTTGCAAGACAACTTAGCTTATGTGCCCACGTGACGCCATCTTCTTACACTCAATCGTTTAGTCGCCATTATTTAACAAATGTTGAGCGGTCTCATCACTTGCTAGGTTGTATTATGCGCGCACCACTAAAAACAGTACCAACCTTGCTTGTTCTGAATAAAAATAAATTTAACCTACAGATAGCTATCTGGCAGGTAAATTCAGTTCATAAGCCGCGTAAAGCATTGAAGTGGCTGATAGCTTTTATCTGGTAGATAACTTTAACCTCTCAATAGCAATATTTATCCGGTAGTCATATGACCGGCCCTTAGTGAGGTTTACCGGTGATGATGAGTTTAGTGTTCGGATATGAAATGGATGTACTTAGGGTGTTTTTCCCTTAACGGTTTTCCAGTCTCCCTTCACGCAGATTCAAGTAATATACATACGTTGTTTGATAAATATTCTGAGAATCACCCCGGAAAATTTTGTTTAAATTGGTCGACTCATTTGACATTCTCATATTAAAACAAAGATCCGAAAAGGGAGAGAAACAAAATTCCAAATGGTCCATTTAAAATATAACCTAGTTATGACGCTTGATGAAAGAATAAAATAAAAATAAGAGATTTGAACCAAGTGCTCTCTAAGAGAATAAGAAACAATCCTATGAAAGGAAACAAAGCTGGGAAGCTTGCGAAGTGAATTGTGATATCCCCCATAATCCAGTCGGCAGTTAAGCCCCTACTTGACTCCTCAATCACGTGGTGAGAAGGAAAGTTAGTCCGAGGGAGTGAGAGAGAGAGAGAGAGAGAGCAAGGAAGGGAGAAATGTGAAGTGTGCGCAGGTGCAGCCACACTACACACCACAATACATAAACAAGAACACAGCAGCACAACAAACGGAGTATCGCCAGTCGGCAGCGTGGCTTGGTGGCCGAACGTTGGCCTACCTCTAAGGGGCTTCTAGCATTAGCACTCCATAGCTATCTCGATGTTTACTTGTCGTTGGAGCGTTACGTTTGTAAAATGAACCACAAAGAATGAATATATAACTAGTATAGTGTTTAGGATTGTCGCAATGAAAGCTAAAATGTTTCAGTTAATTCTTAATAAATTACAAATTATAATAGAAACAAAGCAAATAAATTTATTTAGATGAGAGCATATAAGAGCGATTTAAAAAAAATGTAGTTGGGAAAAAATCTTAAAAAATATTTTTTCCCTTTTTTCGTGGTCAACATTCATAACATTTTCATATATAATTAGTTGTATTTTATAGATATCGATAATATATATCAAAAGTGACACTTGACGTATTTAAACATGAAATCAATCTAGTAGCTTTTCTAGTTGTTGAATAAGGTTATTCCTAGTAAAATCTAACTGCAGGACAGGAACTTTAACTTAAGACTTTTGGAATATTAGGTTGCCACTGCACTACTGATTCATATGTCCAAGTAGAGCGTTGTCAATTTTAGTCAAATAATATTATGTGCTTATATCTGTTCAGAACACATTTAAAAAACCAAACGAACCCTAAAATTTCAGAATAATTATGAACAAATAATGTTAAAGTACATTTGGTATATGGTTTATATTAGTGGCTATGAAGTTTGGATTTTCCCTCCAGCAAAATTTAAATATTTACCTCTAAATTATATCTTCTTCATCCTTCCCATCCTCATTAGTGTAGTTAAATGCGTTTAGTTCATATGGGTAGTAAGACATAGGGAGAAAAACAAATTAATATTAATTTACTGAGGCTAGATCTTTGTAATTAAGCAAACAAATCAAGGATAAGCAAATTTGTGATTCATTCTGTGATAATAAAAGTTACGGTATATTAAGAATGGGCACAATATTTAGTAAACAAAAAACAATAATATTAAATTCATTATTAGCCTTAGATATGTTTTCTGAATAATTTGAGTTTGGTGGTTGAATGGTCTATGGCGTCACTATCAGAATGGACTAAATTGACGATTACAAGTATAGAGATGTCCAATCCCTGTCAGGTGTATTCTGGTTAATTTTTATCAGATGGTTTCCCCCCCATCTCTATGAAAATTCTGGTACACTTCCCCTAAATTCAAATGTTTTTTTTTACTACAGAGAGTGACGCCTTTGAGCAGTTGTTCTCAAACTCTTTTAGCCTAGCACCCACTTATAATAATTGGATACTGGCTACCACCCGCGGCCATCTCCCCTACCCACATACATAAATGCAATAAGCATGCTAAAATTAACGATAATAACCTTAAATTCGTGTTTAATTGTACTATTAAGTTCATATTTGGTAATTTCAAACTAAATCATTACTATGAATATGTATGAGTAGATTTTTAAAATTTTGATCAATTTCCTTTTAAGATCTTCTAGTGAAAATATAAGCACCCAAGGAAAATATAAATACAAATTTTAAATCAATTCACACTATTTTATTAAAATAACAAAGTACACGATCAAACTTATATTTAAACACGTGCAAAAATTGTTAATTTGTAAACGTTTCTAATCATCGCCTGCCAGTTAACAGATAAACATAAATTCTCGTTTGAAAAATCATGATTATAAAATATAAACACTTTTTAAGTGGAATAACTTATTCATGATATGAATAAACCACACGTTGAAATATAGCTTATGTTAAACGTTTATAAAGATAAATAACTAAACGTACGATCAAAATTATAAAATATAAATATTTAAAAAATGTTTAAGGAATTTTTATTAAATATTTTGTTTGCCTGGTATTACTAGCATTAAAAATTATTGCTGTAGCGTCCGTAATAACATAAAAATTAGAATAATAAGTAATGTAGAGGAGAAGGTGGTATTATGGAACCCCATTTTCATTATAGTGAATTGTAAACAAGGTATCATAATTACGCCCACATTTTTTGTGCTAAAAGTACCAGTAATTATTAAACTAAAGTCTCCTAATTGAATTTTTCGATAGCATAACTATAAGTATGGTTTTTGAAGGCTTTTGTCAAAAAAGTCAAAAAGTAGTTTTTGGGAAGCCGGGTGGTACCCCACTGTGTGTTTTAAAAAAAATACTTTAGTGTATCCAAAAACAAATATAAGAGTACAAAAAAAGTTAATCAATTACAAAATCATTTACTCCCATGTGGTTTATAAAAAAAAGCTTTATTAATAAAAAAAGATAAATGAAAAGCGAAGAAGCTAACTATTTACAAACATCACATATGTAATGCTCCTTTTCAACATCAGCGCAATCTTTGTGTGCCCACATAGCGCACATTAGGCATTGCACCCACACCTCCCCATGAGCATCATCTGTGAACAACCCATCACAAAACAGACAAGCAGTGTCATCTTTAGAAGGGGGTGTCTAGTCGTCGGGAAAGTCGGAAGGAGAGTCAACAGACGAGAGTATGTCCATCGAGTCTTTATCACTTGAACTGCTGCTGATGCGTTCTCGCTTTGCCTTGGGTGTTTTGCCTCTTGTTTGCAAAGGAGGTTTTTGGCACCTGATAAAATTTTGCCACTTTCTTCAGCCCCATTTTTTTGTCCCTTACCATATTCACTGCCTCTGCCATTTTTTCCTGGCTCCATGTTTGTCTCTTGGGGTTTATATTTGGCCTGTTCAGCTGGGCTTTAGGCATCTGAAAATTTAAAAAAATCAGATTGAAAGAACACTTATCTATCTAGAACAGTTTTTTGAAACCAAAATAACTTCAGAATTTAGCTAGATATACTTATCCATAGTGTTAGTTAACTATTTCAAATTTTTTCATTCATATACCACGTACTTTTATAAAAATTATTCCATGGTTTGAATGTGTGGGTAATACGTAACCCCAGAGGAGTTGGGTTCCATATTAAAAGCACCAATGGGGTCCGTATTTCACGCACTGCCATCTTGGATTAACTTAATTTCTGTCGACACCCACTTTAAAAACGTGAACATCAGACAGATTAGTATGTACCCCTAGGCCTCTAGAACGGGACACATGCACCAGTGAGCCTACAGCTACATGATTTATATTTTTAAAATAATTAAATTCACTTACCATTCAAAAGTTTGGAATTGCGAAAAATACAAACGTCCTGTTTCACTGAGTGTAACCGAATAACTGAATTGGGAGGCGTCCTCCCCTTGCTTTGGATGGCTACCTAGTGCAGTTCAGCCACAATCCGTTGGAGTTCACCTCTATTATCAGTCTGATATTGAGGGGTTCCATAATACCTGTGGGTTCCATAATACCATCTTCTCCTCTATTCTATATAAGTATGGTCCAAATGCTAATATTAAATAAACAAAATAATTTATATAGCTAATATAACTTAAAATTAACTTTAATTAATACTATTGAATTAAAATATATAATAATAATTTTAATAATACAAAGTCCAATAATTTTGGCCTGGGTCGACCAAAATAAGGAATTTAATTGATGTTCCGTATCAATTTCTAAACATAATGAATCAGATTTTAAATTGTTATATTTACCTACATCGGTGATCCCATGGTGTGAGGCGTTATTCTCGTAATAAGTTAGACTAGCATTGAAGTGGAGGTTAGAATTTTAATTATTGGTTTCCCAATTTCTTCTAAGATAACACAGCCAATTTTCTTCTAAATTATATATTCCTCACCTCTTCCTCATTGGTGTAAAATGTATGTACAAGATAAGTAGTAAGGAGTGGTGCAAGCATAATTACCTAACTATATTTACACTTTGCGTTGAGAAAGATTGGTAAGCCATTTAGGAAATTCACCTTCAGTACACCCGACTGGGATTCGAACACTGATCTCCCTGTAATCGGCAGTCTAGTATGTTTATAGAGGGACGTCTCAAACCATGTGGCCACGGAAGCGGGCTGTATCCATATTTAGTACGAATGGAAACTTTTATTTAAATAAAAATAAAAAATATATAATATCAATTTGGTTTTTCATATAATAAACCTTGGGTAAATTGTTTCTTAAAATATCTCCTTCCTATTAATATACTAAAGGAATATTCATTATATTTTTTTCATACAGTCATTACTAAAATACACATATTTTTTAAGCTATTTTTTAAATGTAGTTAAAAACCAGCTAATTTTTACTCTAGGCATCTTAACAACTCTTCCGGGCTATCCACATAGTTACACTAAGATATTAGGGATAAAGGAGATAGAAATTTTTAGGTGGTGCACCCGAATTGTGCGAAAGATTTGGAAATCATTTAGAAAACAAAATTTAGAATACCCAGCCAATTTCCTCACTGGAAAGCTAGACTACTCGAATCTGACCTCTTCTTTCCTTGTTCACACTGGAACCAGGTATTGCTAATATTTTATTAGTCAAACATATTGAGATATAAATTAAAAAATTAGGAACAGCATAAACTTTCACTCAATTATATATGAACTGAGATATCCAAAAGTCCTATCTTTGATATCAAATTGGTAATTTTGTGGGGTTGATAATTCATTAGTAAAATTTATAAAAACTATTAGTTACAACTCATTTTAAATTAAAGGGATCCAAAGGCAAACTAGCCTTGGGCTCTATAATTGCTTAATCCAGCCTTGGGCACATACAAAGCTATCCTTTGAGAGTTAAATACACATAGTCTAAAATATAATAATGCTTTGCTGTCATTATACAGCGGAGTACTCTAAGAAAGTCTGAAAGTGAGGGGGAAACATTTTCATTTTATTCAAATATTCACGGCTTGAAGTAAGAAGAGAGTCAATTTCCCCACAACCCACCACAGTTAATTAAAGTACTATAATAACAAATCGCATAGCGTTTAATGAATTAATATGAATGCATTTAAAGGCTAAAGGATGAATACAATGAAGGAATTAATTTGTGTTTCTCGGACCAAGTTGTGGCAAGCAGCTATTAATTACAGACTGTAGCGCTGGCATCTCCACCCAAACTTTTTATGAATATTTCAGTTTTGCTGCAATATTTACGAGGGAAGGCGAGTAAAGGGGGATTAGAAAGCCACACTTCATGCATTTTAATTGGTGATTGGAGAGTGAAATTATGGAGGGAAAGGGTAGGTTCTTGGAGCACAGAGATTGCGACGAGTCAAATAATCCCGAACGATTAAGGTGTGATCAATCCTAAGACTACGTCATATTTCATATCCAAAGGCAGCCAGAGCAAACTCAAATCTTATAGGAGTTTTTCCCGTTTTAAACCAAATATAAATTATAAAACACTGTAGTTCCTACTTTATCTTAATGAACCATAATTTATATAGAAAATAACCCGCCTCGGTGGCGTAGTTGGCTAACGCGCTTGTCGTGTTGAGCTCGACTGCTGAGGACGGGGAGATCGAGGTTCGAATCTCGGTCGGGTGAACTGGGGGTGGTTTTTCCTAAATGGTTTTCCACTCTCCCTCCACGCAAATGCGGGTTCACTTCCTCTAATTCAACCTTCCCAATTACTAACCCATTAGAGTAATTAGTACTTAAAGCGTAAAACCTGAACGGGTAGTAAGACGCGGTGCTAAATATTATTATATAGAAAATAAAGAATCTATATAATCTTCATGGTACAATGATTCTTCAAATCATGTATTATTTTGATAGCCTTATGAATCACTCCATAGAAAAAATCCTTGAAATAATTGTTGTCCCATCTTTAAAAAAAACCTCAACTTTAAAAATTCAGTTATTAATAAACTAATCTAATTTTTTGTTTTAGAAAAATAAAAATGTATTCACATGTGTAATGTAAATCTCTACATAGAATAGAAACGTATTTCGAACCACATTATATTAGCCATACTTGAGATATTTCCAATCTTCAATAATTAATACTTTTTCTTTGATGAAAAACAAGTATACAGTGCTACTTATTATAAAAAATACTCCTCACATATTAATTTCTAGTAAAATAACTATTGTAATTTTAAAATATTCTTGTAGTTTAAAGATGAGTGTAAAGTAAACCACTCTTAATTACAAGAGTAGAATTCAAATCACGATTTTGCTTCAAGGTATCCCTATATTACTTATATATGTATATATATATATATATATATCTGGTTTAAACAAAATGTATTAGTTATTAAATAGTTTTGCAGCCCCGATTACAAATGTACACCCCTTAGAGGGTGAGGGG
>CABFVX010001333.1:49066-60802 GCA_902151425.1 Timema shepardi | reverse complement strand
GAGGGGAGAGGAGCGCTTAGAGACAGACATGAGTGGCAAAGAGAATGTTAAGACTCACATTTTGAGTCTGACGGCACACAAAGCTTCAAAATCAATAATAAATTTGAGATAAAGAATTTTCACGATCACAATACTTTATATATAAGAAAAATAAAGATATATCAATAATGCTATATATATATATATATATATATATATATATATAGTATAAATATTTTATAAACTTTCTATCGTTATAACAAACCACCTCTTGTGTAAAGCTGGTTCTATTTATTTCTAATGATGTATAATTGGTCGTTGATTAAAGAAGGTGAATATTTTAAGGTGGGATAGAAGGGAAGTCGAAAAAAATGTGTTTTTGAAGTTTTTATGGTAAAATATTTTTTTGCCAAAATAAATAATATATTGCTCCAGAAAAAAACATTTAATTTAATTTACTTCTTGGTGATATCAACAGTTGTTGAATATCTGTCAAGGGTGTCCTGGAATTTAACTACAATTTTATCTCTTAATTTAAAAAGTTGGCTAGATAATGGCGCTATGCTCATGATAGATATTCAGGAATTGGTGATATCAACATGTGAAGAAGATCTAACTCTTTGATTGTAATGAAGAAATATTTTATTTTGGCAAAAAAATGTTTTGCCATAAAAACTGCAAAAACAATATAGCATCCCCTTCCATACCACCTTATGAAATTATTATGTTTCTTATTATGTTTCTTATTATGTTTCTTTTTTGAATAGAGGAATCAAGCTTATAAATATGAAAAATGGGTTCTTTTCAAATTTAAATATGAAGTTCAATAAGTGGTTTTGTGCAACTTGTATTACTTACTATCTTACTATCCTCATGTTCACCCTGATTGGTAGGAATAAGGAACGTAAAATTTAAAGTAAGTGTATTCCTATTGTCTTGGAGGGAGATTGGAAACCCATATGTGATAAACAATTATAGATAAGTAAGCGTTTCTTAAAAATATGAACCAAGACATCCTAAACATCAGTAATATAGTCTCTCGCAAGAGTGATGTCTCAAACCCTGCTGCCACTGATTTAGGTAAATATGTGTATTATAAAATTTAAATATTCCTTTATTTAAATCAATTTAAAGAGGTATATATAGCCAAACTAACTAGGGTTTGATAAGCTGTATGTGTAAAGCCTGAAACATAAATTTTTTACATCATATATTAAAATGTAAAATGGCACTAGTGTTAAATTTTACATAAATTTTAAAGCTAGTCAAATTATTTTGTAAATCATCGTAAAATTTGCATTCTATAATAGTAAAATAATTTAAATAGTTCAGATAAATCTAAAACCAAAAATGTTGTACACATTTTATTAAAATATTTTGTATAAATAACAATACTTTAATTGTATAACTATTGAAGGTACTTCTCGTGAATGTCATAAAGTTAATCAATTGTAGACCAGATCAAAGACCCACTCCCAAAGAGGTCAATTAACCAAATTTGTATGTGTGGTGGAAAAAACGCGACCTAAGATGCATATGATGTATTTTATTATAACAAATAATATACTTTTGCCAAACTAAATTTAATACTGTTAGTAAATAAGTTTGTTGGAATTTTATAACCTTTATATTTCAGGAATATTAGGTGTCATTAAATTTAAACATTGAGTATATTCATTTAATAAGTTTATGTTCAAATGCTTCTGCGCTTTTCTACGAGTCACTGAGTCACAAAAACCGATCGGTTTAAACGCATATGTATAAATATGCTTTCTTTACCACGTGCTTATGTTCGTATATTAGAAAAATGAGGAGTTGATGTGTCTGTCATGGGCATTGCGTGATAGCTACAGAACAGAGAGGTCTGAAATTTAGATATTACCAAACCCTGTGCATGAACATGTGCACATCAAGGCCAGAATTTAGAAACGGTCTAAGGGTAGAAAAGGGTGAAGTGTAAAAAGAGTAAATGGTAAATTTGTAAAAAGTAAATCTAATCAAAAATGTCAATAAGATCAAAAAGGAAAAAAAAGAAAGGGAGAAATAGTATGTATAAATAAATGTTACGGAACTCCGCACAGACTTTCTCGCTCCAGTGTTTGAAAATGGAGATATTTACTAAAAACTCGTAATATATGTGAAATAAAATAATACACACTAGCAAACCAAAGCATAAATTGCACTATACTTATGTAAAACTTTTTTTTAGTCCAAGTTTTAAATTTGATAATTTTGTTTTTAAAGAATGAATGTCCTCATTTGCATTTTTGGACCAAAAAAAAATATCAATGTTGGGTCCACAAGGGTCAACACTTCATAATAAAATGTCAACTTCCGGTTAAAATTTTCGACATTTTATTAGGTGTAGCAAATCTTCATTCCATCGCATTGCTATTAAATTCTTCATTTATAAATTTTTACCAATAAAAAATGTAAATATTGACTATTGAGTCTAAAATGGATATAGATTATCGTTGTACAAACATTTTTCTTAAGAGGTTTAAGGAAAAACAACATAAACTTTTATAGACTTATTTATATTTAATTACTCTAAGGCACTGGAGAATTATTGCGTTAAAACTTAAGTAGTATCTCTTTACAACTAAAGCTCACAAAATTGTATTAATATATTTGCCTATAACTCAAACTGTTGGATTTATAAAAATATAGTTCATAAAAAAGTTTTATATTTTTAATAGTACTACAATTTTGCAATGTTAAGTTATTTATTATTTCAAATAGTTACTGAGATACGGAAGTTTCTGCTTCTGTAAAGAACCCTAAAATTCATTTTCACAGTAAAATGAAAATATCCAGTTTATTTATAATCTTAATCAACACCTACATTCGAATTTTAATCAAAATCATTTTAGAGTTGTTTTTGAGAAAATCAATTGTTGCTCTTTTGACCCTTTCTTTAACTACTCTTAGCTATAAGTTTAAACAGACACACAGATATACAGCGTTGCAAAGACCACTTTTTAGGGCTTGGGGGGTCTTGAGACGTCGACATCCATCAACATTTCAGGTTAGATTTTCTTTTGCGGTCGCAATACTTTTACTTTTTGTGTTCTAAAAAACCAAAAATCAATATATTTACGTATAGTTTGAAAGTTATTGGTTTTATAAAAATATTCTTCTTATAAAATATTTGTATTATAAAGATACCTACATATTTGTAACGGTAAGTAATTTTACATCTCAAATAGTTTAGGATATATTATAAAAAAAAGATAATTTACGCTTCAGACCGGAGCCCTTAAAGTCATTTTGCCGAAATATTTAGAGTAGCCATTATGTTTGAAATATTTATAAATGTTTAAAAATGAAATTTATTTAAAATCGTTTGAGCCAATTTTGAGAAAATCGACTTTATGTGATTTTGCACGTAAGTAAATTACCCTTAATTTTAGGGTTAGATATCCAATTGCAAAAACCCCTCGGGGCAACCCTATAAAAACCACAGATACCAAGTTTTAGCCCTATCGGTAATATAGTTTAGGCTCTAGTTGGAAGTAGAGACAGACAGACAGACAGACGGAAAGTCAAAAACATTTTTTTTTGTCGGGGGGAGGGGGGGAGGCTTGAAACGTCAAGATTCATCCAAATCTCGAGTTTAATTTTTCTGACGATCACAATACTTTCTCTACCTGTAAGATGGCGATAAAGTAAAAAATAAAAAGAATTTAAAGTTTAAAACGGGTAGGAGAAATAAAAAATGTTAAAATAGTAAAAGGCCTAAAAAGTGGTAGAAAGAGAGCAAAAGTTTTAAAATATTTACGGGATAAAAAGCGTATACGGGCCAGAAAGGGTAAAAAGGGTGTATGGTATAGAAGGTATAGGGTGAATTATTTAAAGAGTGTAGAGTATGTATAGGGTAAAAAGAATAAATGGTAAAACGGGTAAAAATTATAAGATTATAAGACCAAATGGAACAAAATATCAAAAATGTCCTTAAATGATCTAAACGTAAAAAATTCAAAAAAGGCTTAAAGTGCACAATTGAACAAAAATGGCTAAATTGCAAAAAGTGTAAAAATGTCAAAATTTATATCAATATAAAGAGTAAAAAGTTTACCAGGGGCATAAGAAATAATAAGTTAAAAGGAACAATGAACCGAAAAAGGGTCAAATAGAATAAAAAGGAGAAAAAAGGGTTAGATGTTAATGGTATGAGAAGCGTAGAGGGGTGGAAAGGGAAAATATGTTATTATTTCCAGGTAAGGAGAGCAAAAGGGTTAAAATTTGTAAAAAGTGAAAAAAGTGTAGTGGATAAAAAAAGGATAAACTGAATTAAATGCTAAACGTGGAAGATGCGGAAAAAAAATTTTTAAGATACTTTTGGTGGGATATAACAACAAACAACAACCCTTTATCAACAAATTATTTATACTTTGACGCTCTTATTTCTTTTTTACTAACCCCAACAGACAAGAGTTCAAAGTTTTGTGTCTACTATAGAATTTATAATTAGATCTTCAAAATAAGTGTAAACTTTTAAAACGTGTTCAAATTATATGTATATTTTGACATTGTGTTTTAGTCAACCTACTTTCGCGTCTTTTATCACAATTAAACCAATAAAGGTTAAATGATTAAAAATAATTTAATATTTGGTTACTTTTCCCTGTGGTTTATTTTATATACTAAATATAGCAAAGCCACTTTATAGATAACCAGTGCGAAGAACAAGTGCACTAGCTAGTGATTAAAATTAAATAACTGTGCAGATTCTATAACCTCACTTGTATAGAACAATTGTAGAAAGTTAATCTAAAGGTTAAATCTGTAAAAGTACTGACGTTAACTCCTTATCTCTTCAACATCATTCCCACACACATTTATAGTCAGAACCCTAATTTAATTAATATAATAATAATAATATTTAGCACCTTGTCTTACTACCCGTTCAGGTTATACGCTTTAAGTACTAATTACTCTAATTGATTAGGACTTGGAAAGGTTGAATTAGAGGAAGTGAACCCGCATTGGCGTGGAGGGAGAGTGGAAAACCATTTAGGAAAAACCACCCCCCAGTTCATCCGACCGAGATTCGAACCTCGATCTCCCCGTCCTCAGCAGTCGAGCTTTAACACGACAAGCGCGTTAGCTAACTGCGCCACCTAGGTGGGTCTAATTTAATTAACAATACATTTTTAGACCAGAGGACTCGAAACTGGGACTCGGTAAAGACGTACTACTAACGGAGCTCATGGCCTAATGGTAGTTTAAAAATGTACACACCCGATTCAATGGCCGAATGGTCTAAGGCGTCAATCTCGTGCTAGACTGGCCGGTTGATTACGTGGAGATTTAGTTTCGAAACCCCATCGGTTATATCTAAGGTGTTTTTTTAATAAATGGTTTCTCACTACCCTGCTATGCAAATCTTGGTAGATTACCTCTGAAATACTTCCTTCCTCATATGTGTCCTATTAAAGTAATTATCATATAGGCGTATAGCCTGAACCACTAGTTAGTTTGTTTGTTGGGTTTTTATTTTTTGTAACACTTAATTCGACATTTAACATGTATAAAACATTGAATATAAAAGATACAAAGAGACAATCACCAGCCCCGAAGGGGCTCTCGAAAGTCAAACGATACAGGACTAACATAAAAACACTAAAAAAGAAAATCATTTGTCGCCCTGGTGGGCTGATTCTAAGTTGGCCATAGGTTTACGGGCGGGAAAAATTAAACAAAACCCGGTAAGTGGTCGACACGGAACTAAAATTATATATTTATACAAAGAGAAGGAACGACAGGGTAGAAAACATTGAAGGAGAACCACTTGTAAGACAAGTTATAAAAAATCAATAGTGTGATTGAATTTATAAAGTTATAAAATTATAATCTAGTCTTGAGCAGCCATTTTTACATTAATTTATTTTTATTGGTAAAATAATCAAAGGATTGTTTACATTACTATGCGTGGAAATTTAACTGAAGGTTGTTGTTAAACCTGTAAAATTGACTCACACAAATGAGTAGTGATTATAAAGTCAGAATATATGTACTCACATTTGTGTGGAGGAATAATGACAGAACATCTAGGTAAATACATTGTCAAGAGCTCTCAAGACGGGATTTGAAGTTTGATCTCCCCGTCAAAGGAAAATAATACTAGATGATTTTTACGTTTAGTCTGCGTGCCTACCAAAATAGGTCACACAATACTTGTGAACACGATTCTAAGTAAATTTAGTATTGTTTTCAGATGGTGGATGGTTGGGTTCAAATCCTGGCCGACTTTATTATTATTATTATTATTATTATTAGCACCGCGTCTTACTACCCGTTCGGGTTATACGCACTTACGCTAATGTGTAATGGTAGGGTGATTGTGAGATGAAATGAAGGACCTACAGTTTAACGTGGAATCCGAACCACGGTGGAGGCCTGGCATTCCCCACATTCACAAGATGTCTTGTCAGAGGTCAGAGGTGAAGGAAGGGTTTGGTAATCAGATAAATCTGTGCCGGGACCGAGGATTGAACTCCGGCCGCCAGCACAGAAGTCTGATAACTTGCCCCTAGACTGCCAGGTCACCTACTTTATTAAAGTTTATTTTTCAAATTTGATTTCCCACTCTTTATTTACTTTATTATTATTAGGCTTTGGATGTTTACGGGTAATAATACGCAGATAGATAATATGAACAAAAGAAAAATTAGAAGTTAAATAATTTCAGACACTTTTTTTAAGCACGCCGTCTTACTAACAGTGCGGGTTGTACGCCTATGTCATAAATTACGCGAATAGTTTTAGGGATTAGGAAAGCTCTATTTAGAGTAGATCTATCCGAATTTTCGTGGAGGGAGAAAGCAAAAATATATTTGAAAAACCACTCTCAGTACACCCGATTGAGATTTGAACCACATTTTCTCCGACATCGGCAGTCAATGCTACTGAAAAATTAGCGAGTTAGACCATACGGCCACCAAAGCGGATTTAGAAACATTGTACTGTATTCTATTGTATTGTTTTGTATTGATAAACAAATCTCTAAACGTTAGAAACAATACTAAGCGCAACCATTTATCAATATAATTTTATTGGGCTATTTAAAGGGCTGCAGGTGAGTTGTGGCCGCATGAGTTGTTTACCTCTATAAAGACAGTTGAATTGCGGCCCTGGTTGTTGGCATAGCTTAACCTTACCTAACTTAACCTAACAAACCTTAAAAATGGTTGCCAAAACAATTGAACGATAATAACTGAGAAAGTTTGGATATTACTAGGGATGTCACTTTTAGTCATGGTTCAATCCATGGTACAATCTAAAAACAGTTTAGAACCACTGCCTTAAGGGAGGGTTCGGAAGCACTTTTGGGCCCCAATCTTATGAAAGGTCCCGCTACCATTTACCGTTTCTTCACTTTACGTTTTTTGTCTGAACATCCTTCTTAAAACCAATCTTTCCTCGAATCTCTAATACTTGTGTCCCCATCCACTTAGAAATTTTTTTTAATAAAATATATATTTTCAATGTATTTTTTCTTATATTACTGATAGTGACTGATTAAGTTTATTTTGATCACACTCAAATATTATTTTAAGGCACTTTATATATTTGTGAGTCTATAAAAACTTAAGATCAAATTTTAATGCCGATGTTGTTTTTAAAATGATCGACCAGTTGCCGTCAACTGGTGCCACTCTGGNGTAATGGTAGGGTGATTGTGAGATGAAATGGAGGACCTACAGTTTAACGTGGAATCCGAACCACGGTGGAGGCCTGGCATTCCCCACATTCACAAGTTGTCTTGTCAGAGGTGAAGGAAGCGTTTGGTAATCAGAAAAATCTGTGCCGGGACCGGGGCTTGAACCCCGGCCGTCAGCACAGAAATCTGACACCTTACCCCTAGACCACCAGGTCACCCTGTATTTAGTACATATGTGTATGGCCAAAACGAGTTGTACGATATGGAGATATTTTTTTTTATAAAAGAATTATTTTTCGAGGCATCTTTTAGTGTTCTGCATTTTACTATACGTCTAGGCTGGCTGCATTGTTAGAATATAAAAATTAAATGTATGCTCATTTGCGTGAAGAAATGGTGGGAAAACATTATAGATAATCATTCTTATTTTACCTGGCTAGGACTCGAATCCCCATGTCCACAGTGGATCTAGGGATTACAGATTGATACTCCTGTCCACGTGATCACGGGTGGCCTGGTATTTTAGGAATCTATTGGAGTAGCTCTAAGACGAGTTACACAGCTTAACCATTTCTCTCGTCCAGGGATTTGCAGTCTCTGTTATTTACCCATGGAGGTGGGGGGGAGAATAAGGAGTGGGAAGTTACCCCAAATATTCCAAAATCTTTCTTAGATAGAGAATGACCCGCCTCGGTGGCGTAGTTGACTAACGCGCTTGTCGTGTTGAGCTCGACTGCTGAGGACGGGGAGATCGAGGTTCGAATACTGGTCGGGTGAACTGGGGCTGGTTTTTCCTAAATGGTTTTCTACTCTCCCTCCACGCAAATGCGGGTTCACTTCCTCTGATTAAACCTTCCCAATTCCTAACCCATTAGTGTAATTAGTACTTAAAGCGTATAACCCGAACGGGTAGTAAGACGCGGTGCTAAATATTATTATTATTATTATTATTATTATTAGATAGAGAACTGAAAACCTCTCTCACATGCATGGACGGGGCAGGCACGCTTGTAGGACTAATTGATCCTGTAAGCAAGTGTGGAGCACCATCACTAGAAGCAGTTTTTAATGACGTCACGGAAAAATTCTAATTCGTGGACGGGACGTCCATAGAAACGTAAGTATGAAGTTTATGTAAAGTTCGCCACTGTTTTGTTAGCAATTTATCATTTATTTTAAAGAAGGAGTTTAACTAGATTCTCTATATTTTACCATTTATAACGTGTTTTATTTATAAAATAATGGATTTAGCTACATTTGATTAAATTGGATATAAGAATTGATTAATTAAAATTCCGCAATAGAAACTGCATTGTTTTCAAAGTGTAACGTCCCGCCTCAAAGCTTTTAGTTCACGGCACTAACGCCACGATGGCTAGTGATGTAGTTCTACTTGCCATTTAGATTGGCGTTTCTATACCTTTCCCTTTTCTATGCTCATAGAAGACACACTCAGCAAATAGCATCAAGATTAATATATAAATTAATATCTATATATTATCCTTTAATGAATACTAACAAACGGGCTGCAAATAATTGTAATTACGGTACTTTACATGGGGGGGGGGGAGAAAAGAATGACCATTAATTAAAACGTTAATTCTTGAAGTAAGTGTTAATTATTTTCTTCTATTTGATATATTTTTTTTACCTATTCCCCACCATGTACCTCTACCGGTTCAGGATATATGAACCGTAGTCACACTAATGGAGTTGTAAGGAGGAACGTAGAAATTTAAAAGAAATGGGTGAGAGTGTATTAATGTAAAAACACCCTCAGTATACTCAATTCTCCAGTCTTCAGCTGTCCAGTTTATCGTGAAAGTAACGCCTAAGATATTTGTCCATCAAAGCGAATTATGTTGTTGTTATTACTAATTTTGATATCTGTATATATGTATTCTAGCTTCATCCTCTTTTCTAGTTTTTTTTAGCACCATGCATTACTAACCATTCGGATTATACGCTCCTTTTCTAGTTTATTTATCCATTTAATACTTTTTCTTTTTAACAATTCTTGCCTTAAATTGACTAAACATAATGCCCCGTATATATATGGTGAGCCGATCCTGTAATGAAACATATAATGTAACAGATTTGCCTATTTGGGACGGGCCTGAGAGCGCGCTGTGAGCACGCTACGAGCACGCTACGAGCACGCTACGAACCATTCGCAGTGGTCCGCCGGCTGTCGGTTTTTCCAGCAAGCACAAGAGGATTCGTCAGTCTAGATGGGACGTGTTTGTTGCGTGCTCGCATGCATGGAGAACTGGTCTGAGGAATCTGTATTTCAGTTGATAGAATCTTATAAGAAAACATAGTGTTTTGTGGGACCACAAGGAGGCAAGGATAAAAACTATTATAAGAAGAATCTGAAGGAAGTTGCCTGGAAGGATTTCACCACATTAGCAGGACAATCAGATGTTTGAAGCAAAAAATAATATTTTTTATTTGATACTATTTTATTCAGAAAATTCTCAAAGTCTGTGGGAGACATCCTGGTAAAGTTTTTGTACTGTCCACTAATGTGCTGGAACTTGAAATCTCGCAGTTGTTCCGAACCAGCCCGTTTCTTATACAATTATATGTCACCATCACCGAGGCTTTTTTTAAAACAGTGTGGCCATATTAGCATAGCACCTTTGATATTTGGTCGAGTTTAGATGGATAGTTAAATAATTGAAATATAGTGCACCCACTTAAATACTGAATTGAAGTGAGATCATTATTACGTCGCTTGCTCATTGCGTGCTCGTTTCACCAATGGTTCAGAGGATGCCTGCGGCGTGCTCGTTCCAAGCCCAAACTGACGAGCATTACATTACATGTTACATTCCAGGCTTAGCTCACTTAATGTTGACGCACCTTTAGGGGTGTATGAAGCTTCGATATGTTGAAACAAAGGTCGAGACTAAAATCTAATTCGCTTTGACTACGATCGCCAAAATAGCCATTGACTTTTGAACAATTTTGAAGCATGAATAAAACTTCTAAATACAGGCTGTATTTTCACATGTGGGAGCTACAGTAGTGAGCAGGAGACAAAAAAAATGAAAAAAAGTTCATTTAAACATTTGTAGAGATAAATTTTTGTTTAATAGTTATATTCATGTTTGTACTCCAGTAAAGTAATGTGAAGCTTCTTGAACACTATGGGATGGGAAGTTCTAAAAATGGCCATCTTCATCCTGAATACAAGCATTGAATTGCAATGTTATTTTTGAAAGAGTGCGGCATTCTAAGACAGGCTTGCATTCAGGCCAAAGATGGCCATTTTGAGAACTTCCTATAATGTTAAGCAACTCCACATTACTGAACTACAAACATGACTCAATAATAAGGTCAAATGGGACATACGTTTATGTTAACATTTTTCATCAATTTTGTGCCTCCTGTTCACCGCTGAAGTGGATCCCACATGTTAAGCTTATGGTTCATTCTGTATAGTGAACAGATTAGAAACCTTTAACTAAATATTACACACTTATCATTTAGTATAGGTCATAAAAGCAGCTAAAACTATCTTAGCACCAATTAATGATTCAATGACATCTATAACGTAGGCCTATATAAACCCGTTTGTAAGTAAAAGAAAAAATATTATATTATATTAAATTTCTCCAACATTATTTTGTTTAAAAGGAAAATACCTGCAAGCTAAACACAGCATGAAATGACGGTCACCGACATGAATCAAAGAAAATATAATATACAAAGTTTTTTCCTTCATTGCTTTCATTTAATTTAAAAAAAACTCGTGTATAATATTTATTCTTTCATATTCTATTTCATTTCAAATATATAATATTACAAATTTACGCGTACGTTTTTGATATACAAGATAAACAAATATAAATAAAGATAAATACATTCAGAAATATCAATATAAAATTATTTTATGTTTTTTTTCTCTGCACCTTTTTCGTTACCTAGATGCATTCATTCATGGATAGTTTAAAATTTAAAGTTATTCTATATGATAACAATAAAGCTCAGCCTGTCTTTGACCTCGTTTCAAATTTAAAAGGTCACCTTCTTACGCCCATACTATATTTCAATGTATATATATATATATATATATATATATATAT
>CABFVX010001333.1:0-44986 GCA_902151425.1 Timema shepardi | reverse complement strand
TTTTAAATATTTGAATAGTTATTAGGTGTTTTATAGTTGTTAATTTGTTTATTTAATTTACTTATATTTTTATGTGTTCTATTAGTTTATTAATTTACAGACTTGATTAAGACTCTTTTTATTTTATTTTATGACTTGTTTAGTTGAAATTAGTTTATATGTACAGTTAATCGGTGTGTGTACATAGTGATAATTTTAATAATTAAAACTTTGAATATTCCGCGGGCATTTTCATTCGTGTTTGGTCGGCAGCATACCCCAATATCTCTAAAAGAACTCGTGGTTCACACGTCCACGTGTGAACGGCCTGTGACCCTCCCAGGTCTCGTGCGCCCCCCCACGTTACAATATTTTTAATAATTCTTTTCATAAAATAATTTTTGGAGGTCTACTCTGCATCCAACTATCCATCTGGGATATCAACCTATTCACGTTTTTAGGTTAAAGATCAAAAAGTACTATTTAGAGGAAATGTATCCAACTTTTTTGAAGGTTAAGTGTGAAACAATTATGCAGAAAAACACCTCATTACACGCGGCTATTATTCAAACCCTGACTTCTCCATTACTCACAAACCAGACAAGACCAACAAATTGTACGCATGTCACCGATGTTGTTTAGTACATAAATTTTATCCTGTTTTTATTGTGTATTATTCGATTAAAGGGAAATATGTTACTATATAAGCTCTAGCAAAATAAATATTTTGATCTTATTTATAATTGATTATCAAACAGATTAAATATTCTTAACCTACAAAAGCCTTTTTTAAAACATTATTTATACCAAATTTATTTTTAAGATAATTGTTACGTTACGTGATCTGTTTAGCATGTAGAGATAAGCCCAGTTACCATTTCCATTTATCTCTGAACTAAAATAAGAACATTATTTTTGAGAGCATGGCCTATAAAAATCTATTTTTGTATTGACCAATAACTTTAAAATATATAATTTTGACTATTTATCTAATATTGACTTATTTATAAACTTTTATTTAATTTATCAGCTAAATAGGAAGGTTAACAATAGTTCTTAACATATCTGAAAAACTGTACGGTTGATAGATTGAAAGTTAGAATAACTATAATTTAAGAAAATAGGGAATCAATATTATATCTACTCGATTATTTTCGCAATGAAAGCAATTACTACTAATAGTTATAGGTTTCACCTTAATAGGGGTGTTTAAATATTTCTTGGCAGTCAAATAGAATTGTTGATGCTCTCGGATCGTAGAGTAATAATCTAATGCCTATCGATTTCACACTCTCTCATTAATGCTGTACCAGGAAGTTTATCGGTGGTTTATATATGCTCTTTTTGTATAAAAAAAAAAGTGGTGTATATTTGGCGATACCCTCGTAAAAAGCTATTATTTCGTTGTAAATGGTAATCTTAAGCGAGGTTTCGGTAAACCTTCCAGCCAGCCGCCATCCCAGAAACGTATCCTGTTACTATGCAATGCGAATGGTAGGTTTTAAAATGTTATCCTCTAGAGAGTTGGTTAGAATCTCTCTTTTTTTTTGTATATATGTGTGTGTGTAAAAAAAAAATACGCATTTTAATATTTCGGGAGAATATTCTCTAGATTAGAGCGAGTGGATTCGAAGTGACCGTGGCAGGGATGGCTAAGCAATTGTAGGAAAGAGGGAAAAAGAGAGAGGCTACGTATGAGTCTATATTATAGTGTTGATTTCACCGACCAGAACAATTATTTTTATTTTTATGGCATAATATAGCGTAATTGATCCGCTATAAACAAGACGGGATTATTGCCTGGGGGTTCACTTCGTGGTGGAGGAGGGGGTGGTGGTGGATAGTGGGTGCAAAAAAAAAGATAAAAGAATAACTTTTTTCGTCGGGGGAAAAAAAAAGAAATTATTAAAGCCCGTCCTCGGTGGGTGTTTAATTGGTATGTATGTGTACAAGTCAGGGGCTCGTATTTCACGATCTGCTTGTAATTGCTCTGTGAACGCCGCTGTATGGAAGGGGTCCTCTCTCTCTCACAGGACAACTCAGTGGAATAAAAACTCCCTAATACCAGTTCCTTATTTTCTTGCTTGTCCGTTTTAAACCCAATATTCTTTTCACGAAAATTTCGCAAAACCTGGCTAGAAGTTAGTTTCTTCAATCTCAGATGCAAAACTATTTATGTTTTGGTTTTCAATTGGGGCTAATTATATGCATACTAGCTGACCCGGCAAACGTTGTTTTGCCATATAAATAATTTTTAAGTAATTTATAGTGTAGACAAAAAATAGTTTACCTATTGTAAGTGTGTAAGAATGTGGTATATGCGTGAAATAGGCATGGAGCGCTGTGAACGATGAGGGAATATAAAAATAACAAAAGGCAAACATTATTTTTAAGTGAAGAAGTGACACCTGTAGACAACTGGCGGGGATAACTAATTAAATGACGATTGATCAGTTATCGACCGGGGATGAAAAATGATTAAATTACTAAAATGGCTATTAAAAAATAGGGGTTGGTGATAAAAGGGTAAAAATTTAGGGTTGTATGTATTTTTTAATGCGACATAATAAAAAAAATAAAGATATTAAAAAAATGTCTAAAAATTATAGAAAAATGTTAAGGGTGGACAACCCTTATCACTAAGGGGTATGAAAAATAGATGTTGGCCGATTCTCAGACCTACTCAATATGCTCACAAAATTTCATGAGAATCGGTCAAGCCGTTTCGGAGGAGTACGGGAACGAACATTGTGACACGAGAATTTTATATATAAGATTTAAACTCTAATTAATCTAGAAGAAAATAAAGGATCTTAAGCCCGCATCATAGGAAACGTGGGTTGAACGTCAGGCTCAATTTAGCTTCTTTTTTTTTATAATGGAAAGAGGTATGCAGATTGAGGTTTGGATCCTGGCTGGGTGTACACAAAGTGGTTTTTTCATAAATGATTTCCTATTTTAATGTCATGCAAATGCTGGTACACTTAAATTAAATTTTACCTACCTTATCCCTACACCAATAACATAATTAAAATGTTGATAACCCATTGAGTAGTAAGACACCCGTTTCGGTGAACACGTGGTCTTACGTGCTACTCTCGTGTTGGACTAGACTGCTATAGACGAGAAGATTGAGGTTCGATCCTGGTCAAGTGCACTGAGGGCTGTTTTTCATAAATAGTTTCCACTCTCTTTCTCCACGCAAATGCGTGTGCCTTTCCTATAAATTAAGCCTTCCTGATTCCCAACCTCTTATTGTCATTAGTACCTAAGCGTATAACCCGAAAGGGTAGTAAGACTGCTAAATAAAAATAAAATATTTTTACAAGACTTCCTGGGATCCTGTGAATCTCTTGAGAGGCCATCACTGACCTTCAGTGATCCGAGGACCCCACTTTGAGAAACACTCCCTTAGACTATTCGGACACACAAGTGGTTAAAAAGATTAATGAACTCTTATTTTTCCAGATGGCCCCTAAATTGATTTAGGTTTGGGACATGAGATAAAGATTATATTCTGATAAGGGAACGATATTATTAACAATAATTATGGTCTCTCTTAGTTAGACGAAGTTTAGATCATATAATTCTCTTCAACTAAACCTAAGATTAAATACAACCCATTTTACGGAGCCCTTGAGTGAGTGATTCAGACTACGTGTATATATCCCTGCTACGTGTTAACCATAATTAAGTATATTCCTATATCTTAAATCATTCTATTTATATTTAGCACCGCGTCTTACTTCCAGTTCGGTTTATACGCTTTAAGTACTAATTCCTTTAATGGATTAGGAATTGGGAAGGTTGAATTAGAGGAAGTGAACCTACATTTGCGTGGAGTGAGAGTGGAAAACCATTTAGGAAAAACCACCCCCAGTTCACCCGACCTAGATTCGAACCTCGATCTCCCTAACCTCAGCAGTAGAGCTCAACACGACAGGCGCGTTAGCCAACTACGCCACTGAGGCGGGTTATCTTAAATTGATATTAAGCTTATGGTTGGAAAATATAGTTTAAATTCAATTAGAAAAATACAAAAGTACTACATGGTACTTAACACCCGGTCGACCTTGGTGGTCTTAGTAAAGTGTTCGTCTCAGGGCCCGATGTTCGTGGGTTCGAACCCAGCATAAATCAGTGGATTTTTCTTTAGCGATAAAAATCCGTAGCACATCATCCTTTGGAGGGGAAGTAAATCCATTGTACCCATGTCAATTGTGGCATTTAAAATAACCTCAGAATATTTGTGAAAATAACTCTTCGGCAAAATTAGTAGGCCCTTTTTAAATCACTCATAGAAAATTCAATGTGGAAGGCAACCAGGAATCACCACACTTACTCTTCTCTACTGGTACATGAGATTTTAACCAGAACGTGCAGGCAGCACTAACCAGCTTAAGGGTTGAGTGTGTGCCTAGCTTCAGATGGATAGAAGTTATTTTATTTATCATCGCGTTTTACTATACGTTCGGGTTATACTCTTTAAGTACTAATTACGCTAATGGGTTTAGGAATTGGGAAGGTTGAATTTAGAAGTCCACCCCCGTTTCCCCCGAGCGAGTTTCGAACCTCGATCTCCCCATCCTCGGCAGTCTAGTTCAAAACGAAACTAGCGCGTTAGATAACCACTTCACCAAAGTGGGTAGATAGAAGTTAAAAAAACCAATCTTAAGGTGGTTAATATAAGAATACTACACATCTTTCATCAGGATAATAGGGCAAAAATGTGGGGAATGCCAGGCCTCCACCGTGGTTCGGATTCCACGTTAAACTGTAGGTCCTCCATGACATCTTACAATCACCCTACCATTACACATTAGCGTAAGTGCGTATAACCCAAACGGGTAGTAAGAAGTGGTGCTAATAATAATAATAATAATAATAATAATAGGGCAAAATGCCAAAACTATGCGTAGTATTCCTTAAGAGCAAGTATAGTATCAGTGTAGTTTTAATGGCCACATTTGCTTGTTAAATGTATGTGTTAATTTGATAAAGAAATGACGTCAGAGCGTGAGTAGAGCTTTAGCTGTGTGTTAAAGATTATGTCTCAACATAACTTTGGTAGGTAGTTCAGCTCGAAACAAGCATCTAACTGTAATGCGGTTCTCGGTATTCAACTTGAAAAACACTGGAAATAAGAACAGAGAAACCTTAAAAAAATCTTACTATATATATTTTTTAATAAGAGCATATAAGAAGTAAATTATTTTAAATTGATAAAACTATTATATTGATTTCAATTTCTCTGTAGTAAATTCAAAAACGCAGAAACTCACAACTAAATGTGTTTCATGATTCAAGCGTAATCGTGTATCTAATACCACGGCCAATCAGCAAAGAAATAGCTTCTTAATATAACGCATTAATAACTATAAGATATGTATAACTTACTAGATAGAATAGATAACACAAAACTGTATAAGATCTTGACTTACAATATTCTTCAAGACCAGTAACGTGGTCGTGTCGACCAGACGTAAATATCGTCTTTTTTTTTTAGCCAGTGACCGAGAGGACAGGTTTAAAATCCTGCCTCAGTGTACTAATGGTAGTTTTACCTAAGTAGTTACTCCATACCCATTGAAACAAGTTCTGGTACCCTTATTATAAATTATACATTCCTCATTCGTACCAAATTAGCGTAATTAAATCTGCTTGAGCCCCTATTATTTTTGCATGGAGTAATTTTTAGATTATTAATATAATTGTTAGTCCTTGGACTATATTATATAATACACCAATAGCCAGAAAAGTACTTACAAAAAGAAATAAAATATTTTTGTGTATCACCGCATCTTTCTACAGTTTTAAGTTGTACTTAAACATGACAATACTACTATACTGGGGTAGGGATGAGGAAGGAAGCTTTCTAGAAAAAAATCTACTGGCATTTGTTTGGAAAGCGAATTGGAAGCCATTTAGGAAAAACCACACTGCGTAGACCAGACCGGGATTCTAGCCCCGATCTCGTTATCATCAAAATACCAGTCCAACACAAGAGTGACGCCTTAGACCGTTCAGCCACTGAAGTGGTTAATTTAATATTATTATAATAACAGTGATAATATATTTTTTTTAGCACCGCGTTATACTAAGCTCTTGGGCTATAAGCTTATGTACTAATTACGCAAATGGTTTTAGGGATGAGGAAGGTTATATTCAGAGGAAGTGTAACCCCCTTTGCGTGGATGAAAAGTGGAAAACAATTTTGTAAAAACAACCTCCAGTACACCTGATCAAGAATTGAACCTGGATTTCCCCACCATCGGCAGTCTAATCTACTGGGAGAGCGCCGCCTTATACCATGTGGCCTCTGAACCATGTTTTACACAAGTTAATGAAACCTAAGACCTTCATTCGGTAGGCATGCTTGCTAAACGTCAAGGGCAGATATTCGAGATCCTGCTTTGATTACTGAAGATGTGTTTTCTTTAAGCGCTCCTCACTCTTTCTCCAAGTGAATTATGGTGCATTTCTCTTAAATTATTAATACCTAGTCTTTAAACAAATATCGTAGTTAAAGAGGATAACCAAGGAAGGTTATAAAAAAAATTAAATATACATACCAAAAATTATATACTATCATTTACTGTAATAAAAATCCATATCGGTGAGCATGGAGTCTAAATATCCTATTCATCAAGTCTGGTTTGCCAGTGACGGGGAGATCAGGGCTTGAATCTTGCAGTGTAAGCTATGGGTGTCTATTTCTTAAATAGATACTCACTCTTTCTTCACGCAAATGCGAATACATTAACTTTAAGCCGTATCTCCGTCATCCTTAACCTATTATTTTAATTTAAATGCGTTATCCTGGGCAGATGGTAAGATGTGGTGGGATGGACAAATTAGACCTACAGTAGCCCCATGGCTTCTTTGGTGCTGACTGACAGCTCACAGCTGACTTATGACAGTCAACATCAAAGTATAACACCTAAATTTTGACTGTCAGAAGTGACAGCTGTTAAACACATGTTTTTGCAGAGCATATGGTTCGACCTAGGGATACAAAATTTGGTCTGGTAACTTTTAAAAGCTTTTAACTGTCAGCTGTGAGCTGTCAGTCAGAACCAAAGAAGCCATGGCGCAACTGTAGGCAGAGAGAAAGGTTCATATTAGGCACATATACACAAATATTAAATTGTTATTAGCATCCTATTGAATCAAACCAGGTACCTTGGAAGTTGAAGCGCTCCTCAATAACCACTCGCCTGAGGAGATGGCTGAAAGCAAACGGCGAGAACGCCGTGTCGTTACCAACTACAGCGAGTGTTGAGAAGTCACGGTTAGTGGTCCGGGGTGCGGTTTCCGGGTCTGCATCCTCCCTACAAACCTGCTACCCCCCCAAGAAGTGAAAGTATGTTAGTTATTGTCGTCTGCCGTGCCGGCGTCCGTCACGTGAGAAGGTGGTGTTGTTCCGGTGGCGAGAAAAGGATCTTCTTCCGGGGTCTGCCGTGAGAACCGCCAATACATATACACAGCTCTCAGATTGCTGACTTTTAGAGAACTGCGTGGGATAGACGGCCGGTACCGGGTCCATTAAATCTGTAAATCTAACCGTCTTAGAGGGAGGCACCCAGAAATTGGTTAGTATTACATGATTAATATATATATATATACGTGTGTGTGTTTGGGTGTGGGTTTATGTATATGAATGTATAAACATATATAGTTTTAGGCCTATATATTTATATATGCATATATATTCATTTATATATTTGTAAATGATATTTTAATCTATATATATGTGTGTGTGTGTGTGTGTGTGTACATTTATTTATAAATATAAATTTATATATACATCTAGTTTTATATAAACATATATTTTATATATACGTATATAGTTATACATAGATTTATAATTATATCTGTATTTATAATTAGCTATGCGTAGGGTCTATATATTATTATTATTATTATTAGCACCGCGTCTTACTACCCGTTCGGGTTATACGCTAATGTGTAATGGTAGGGTGATTGTGAGATGATAGATAAATCTTTGCCGGGACCGAGGATTGAACCCCGGCCGCCAGCATAGAAGTCCGACACCTTACCCCTAGACCACCAGGTCACCCTTAACCCTATTACCTCCACCTTATATGATACACTGTGTCAGGCATGAGTCATGGTACCTAGCTCAATAGAAATTACAACACATAATAGTATCGGTTTTTGAAAACTTCTCATTGCTTTTGTTTTTGTTTGTGAAGTTAGAAGAGTTTGCACCAAGCAGAGAAATGTGGCAGTCGTATTGATTGTTGTAAGGGAAAAAGGGGGGGTTGGTCGGAGGTGGATGGAGAAGGGTGTTTTAAACGAGACCTGCTGACTTGTGTCTGTTCCCACGTCCGCTTTCTTCTTCTTCTTCCTCCTTCACACCTGCGTGACTCACAAGTATTAAGACCCCCCCTCTCACCCCTCTCTTCACCTAGACCACCCCCTTTCCCCCCCTCATTCCTTCCCACCGACAAATGCGGCATGTGAATAATTGGGTTCGTTGCAGTTCGCTACGGAAACTAACCCCGTCCTACCCTTCCCAATACCAACGAATTCCACCCACCCACCCTTTTTTTCCTACCCCCCTTCTCACCCTTTCTGTTCCTTTTTCTAACCCAATCATCGACTTTTCAAGAGTTTCAAATCCGCCAATTCTTCCGTGATAGAACAGAAAAAGAAACACGGGTTTCGGAAAACACGATTCCACTTCATACTATGTTGATGAGTCAGGAGGGGGGCGGGGGGGGGAGGGGGGAGGAAAGGAACCGCGGTGGCGTTCTATACCGGTTGTTGTTTTTATGGGAGCGATAAGGGAGGAAGAGGATGAAACAATGTTTCGCAAAACTTTGACCAGAACTTAACGAGCAGTTCCAACACAATCGCAACCCGCATTAGTGAGCACGCGGACTAAATGTCAGGTTCATAATTGTCTGGTTTGATGGTGGAAAAGAAGTCAGGGTTTGTATCCAAGCCACTGCGTGTTCTAGATGAGAGAGGTGGTTTCTAAATGGATTCCCCATTTACCAACACGGAAAATCTGTTACATTTTCTATAAATTATATTTTCATCATCCTTACCCCACTGGTACAGTTAAAATTTGTTTAGTATTAAGTGATGAAAAAATGCATAAATAAAATATTCGTCCAATTTTAAAGTATATGTGACCCAACTGTTGGGCTTCTGGTCTAAATCATTCACCTCTGACAAGACATCTTGTGAATGTGAGGAATGCTAGGTCTCCACCGTGGTTTGGATCCCACGTTAAATTGTAGGTCCTTCATTTCACCTCACAATCACCCTACCATTACACATGAGCGTAAGTGCGTATAACCCGAACGGGTAGTAAGGCGCGGTGCTAATAATAATAATTCTGGTCTAAAAAATATAGCTCACTTAGACGGTATTTATGGTGATGATAAGCTAGGGGCTCAAATCTGGTTTTGGTTGCTAAGGTTTGTTTTTTCTTAAATGCTTACTTCCTGATCTCCTTGCATGGAAAGAGGGTTGCATTTACTCTAAAATCTATCTTTTTTTAGCAAAGAGTTATACGATTATATACTAATTAAACTACTGGTTTTAGGGATTAGGTAGGTTATATTTAGAGTAAGTGTAACCACATTTGAGAGAAGGGAGAGTGGAAAACCATTTTTTTTAAACCATACTCAGTACACCCAACCTATATTTGAGCCTCGATCTCCTCGTCATCGGGAGTTTAAAATCTATCTGTATCCTACCTAACGTATACGTGTAATTAATATATAAGTGTATAGCCCGAATAGGCAGTTAGAAGCGATGGGAAAACAATATGTATGTGTTTAGCATTACTTTTTTTTTTAGCACCGTGTCTTACTTTCCGTTCGGGTTATACGCCTATGTACTAATTACGCAATTAGGTTAGGGATGAGGATAGTTGAATCTAAAGGAATTGTACCCGCACTTGTGTGGTAGGAGAGTGGGAAACCATTAAGGAAAAAAACACTCTCATTACACCCCAATCTCCCCGTCATCAATGGCCTTGTCTATTTCGAGAGTGACGCCTTAGATAATGTGGCCACTGAAGCGGCTTTTAACATAACTACCACTCAGATAGGTCCTGTGGCTATAGGCTATGTGGTTAGAGTGGTACACCCCAAAACAAGAGCACAATTGTTTCTGTGGGTGCTCATGAAGATTTATATCACTTTGTTTGAATTCTTACAATTATTTTGTTGGTAAATATTTAGATCAGGTGGATAAAACTAACTCAAGCTAGGGCTGGGTGGCGTAATTTTGTAAGTGTGGCAATAAACTTTTGAGTTTCTAATGCCATAGAGCAAGAAGAATTTTAACTCTACATGCCTCAATAAAACCTCTTTAACCTCCTTAAAACTCATATAGGTCAGCATTAGGGGTAAATTTCAAGCTCAAGGGTAAATGGGTAAAATGTAAATCTGATCACTTTTTTTTATAAATGGTCAAGTACAAAGAGACCAAAGTGTAAAAAAGTGTAAAAAGGATTAAAAGGTTTAAACGGGCAAAAAGAGCAAAGGATAGAAAGGGGTGAAATTACAAAATGATAAACCTGGTAAAGGGGTAAAAATGTTAAAAATGCCAAAAGAACAAAAGTGGTATGACATGGCGAAAAAGTGTAGAATGTTCTATTAAGGTAAATGGGATGAAAAGGGTAAATGTGCAAAAAGAGTAATATTGATTCAAAGATTAAAATAGGCCACTAGTCCAAAATAGGTAAAAATTGTAAATGGGCTAAAAAAGGTAAACGGTGTAACAAGAAAGTGGTAAAAAACGCTACAAAAATATATCTACTTTTGTCCTTTTTAACTCTTTTTCTCTTACTGCCCTTTTTACACTTTTTATCCGTATACATTTTTAACTTTTCTACTTACACAATTTAAAACGTTTTGGTTAACTCTACTTTTAGCCATATTTGCAATTTTTACTATTTTTACCATAAACTATTTCTCATGAGCAGTGCCGGGTACTCCATATTAGTTTTATATATAAATATGGGCTAAAACAAATATATAACTATTCATAAATATTATATAGACCCTAGGTGACCTGGCGGTCTAGGGGTAAGGTGTCAGACTTCTATGCTGGCGGCCGGGGTTCAATCCTCGGTCCCGACAAAGATTTATTTGATTACCAAACCCTTCCTTCACCTCTGACAAGAAATCTTGTGAATGTGAGGAATACCAGGCCTCCACCATGGTTCGGATTCCACGTTAAACTGTAGGTCCTTCATTTCATGTCACAATCACCCTACCATTACACATTAGCGTATAACCCGAACGGGTAGTAAGACGCGGTGCTAATAATAATAATATTAAATTGTTATTAAGCTATACGCAAACATAAATATGTTTTAAACTTTCGAACACATAAGATTAAGCATTTTACCCATAAAAAAAATCCAACCCATGACTTCGATGGATGTCAACGTTTCATGACCCCTTAATCCCTAAAAATTAGTTTTCAATACCGTCTAACTAACCCTAAAGTTAAGAGTGGTTTACTAAAGGGCCAAGAGAAAAAAAATTTATTTTCTCAAAATAGTCTAAAGCGATTTTGTTTAAAATTGATGTCGAGGCGATGAGGTAGATTATAAACCAAATTGCTGTTTTCATTTTTCCATTAAATTAACTTTTGGCTTATTTACAGAAGCAAAAATTTCCATATCTCCACAATCATTAGAGATACTAAATACCTTTTCATTTTAAAATTGTAGTACTATTAAAAATAAGCAACTTTTATTTCAAATATATGTTTATAAAATCAATATTTTCTGAGATACTGACAAATATACTAAACAATTCTGTGAGCTTTAGTTGTACAGAAATACTACTTTGGTTTTAACACAATAATTCTCTAATGCCATATAGTCTGTAAGTCGGTATGTATCCCATAAATTTTATATTATTTTCCATTTAACCTCTTAGGGGAAATGATTGTACAGCAATGATCTATCTCTATTATTTTAGACTCAATAATCAATATTTACCATGTTTATCGGTAAAAAAAATTATAAGTGAGGATTTTAATTTAATTGATAGAATTTAAAAAATTTTAACTGGGAGTTGAAATTTAAATACGAAGTGTTGACCTTTGTGGACCCAATATCAATAACTTTTAAGAGAAGATTACTGAGTTATGCGAGCAGATATATCTATATACCATCTAAAATATTTACTGATACACAGATATTTCTATCGATTAAAATATAGGAGAATTATAATTTAAAAACATATCTGATACACTAGGAAACATAAATGCTTCCAAATTATATTTTTCGTTATATATTTATTCTAAATAGAATAGAAAATACTCATACCTTTAAAACGCACTAAACATATGTGACCAAACACCAGGTGGCTTTACTAAATAAAGAAACACATACATTGAGTAATATATAATATAATACCAATATTTTTGTTCACCTCACTATATAACATACCTTCTTACTTACTTAATGCTGTTAGTATCTCGGAAGATCATAGCCAAACTTACCTAATGCCATTAGTAACTCGGAAGGTCAAAGCCAAACTTACAATAGCACGCCATCTAATTCTATATTTATATGTGGGGTAGTAATATTTAGTCTACCCCACTTCACTCTATCTCTTACAGGTCCATTATAATTTTGTCCTCCTATCTACGTCTAGGTCCTCCCAATGGTCTCTTCATATTAATTTTGTTAGTCATTACCTTGAACACGGTTATATCTTCCACTTGAACGGCATGTCCTGCCCGTAGATGATCCTAGTAGTGTCTGGAGATGAGCACAAAGTATGTAATTTATCATACATCATTATAAATATCACAACGATAAACATATTTTTATATCTAAATAGGTAAGTATATATACATCAATCGTAGGCTAGTGTGTGTGGAAAGATTAGCCAGTACTAAAGTACCTTTGCCCGGGGGATGCCCCAATGCACTAATCGTTCAGCCTTTCCGTGGAGGCTCTTTCTATGTTCAGATGAGATGAGAGGATGGTGATAGTGAATATGAGGGTGTGGAACCAGTTGAAACACTTAGACCTAGGCTTAGCCTAATCAACCTAACCCTGGTGACAGTGAGGGTTAATTACCCTTTCGGAAATAATACCCGAAGTACCAGCCGGGAATCGAACCTGAGGCACCTAGATTTTTAGCCAGGTGCACTGACATACTTTGCGGGGCTGGTTTATATTTAAGTAAACACATATAGTTATGTATTGATATGTGCTAATCATTTCTATATCTCTTTATATAACTATAAGTATTTTTGTTTACTATAACAACTTCACATTATAATAAACAAGATTGTCAAAATCCTTTAATCTACTGCAACATAAACGTCCTTTAACCCCGCTTTATTGGCCGCATAGTCTAAGGTGTCACACTCTCTCAATATACTAGACTTCAGATAATATGGAGATTGGGGTTCAAATCCCGTTTTGGTGTTCTGAGGCTGGTTTTACCAAAAAGGTTTTCCCCTTTCCCTCTACGAAAATGTGAGTAAACTTCCTCTAAATTCATTATTCCTAATCGCTAACTAATAAGAGTGGTTATTACATATGCGTGTTGCCATAATATGTATTAAGACATGGTGCTAAAAATAAAGTTCTTCAAAATACTTTTATACATGAGTTTGGATATCAATAGTAGCCTCTATCGTTCAATTGTATGTTTAAATATAACAATCTGAATTGTAATTCAATTAAATAACTTATTTTATAAACTATTTGAACAATTTACGATTATAAACTAATAAAACTTAGTATGTGGAGGAAACTATTAGGCCAACATAAATATTAATTCAATATCAACTAATAGTGATTTAAAATCAAGACACAGTATTTAGATGCATGATTAATAAATTCTACATTTGTTTCAAATTTTATTTTTCATGACGATTAAAAAAAATGAAAAGTGTTTAGGAAAAGGCAAAAGAAGCGATGTGAAACAATATCATGGAATGTTAATTATTTTATTATTTTTACAAGAGATATTAATACCTAAAAATGCAAAAATGTCGATTATTTTGTGACCTTACCTATATTTCTATTAAATGTTCACTAAGTTTATTCGTGAATTTTAGCATATTTAACATATACTTTCAATATATTTGGGAGCTTGTGTAAAATAATGACGATTATGGTATGAATGAATAACTTATTAGTAATCTGAATTAGACCTCATAGCTAGTAGATTATTATTATTATTATTATTATTATTATTAGCACCGCGTCTTACTACCCGTTCGGGTTATACGCACTTACGCTAATGTGTAATGGTAGGGTGATTGTGAGATGAAATGGAGGACCTACAGTTTAACGTGGAATCCAAACCACGTTGGAGGCCTGAAATTCCCCACATTCACAAGATGTATTGTCAGAGGTGAAGGAAGGGTTTGGTAATCAGATAAATCTTTGCCGTGACCGAGGATTGAACCCCGGCCGCCAGCACAGTAGTCTGACACCTTAGCCCTAGACCGCCAGGTCACCTCATAGCTAGTAGAAAGTTTTTAAACTGTAAATATTCACAATCCGACTATGTTTTGAAACCTAGTCTGACATGCTAGCCGGTCATCTAAAGAAACAATATTTCAGACTGAAAGGAAATTACAAATTTGCTGAACCACTCTATCTCAAATAACATAAAAATTGTATATCAAACAAAATATCATTTTATTATGAATTCCCATTCAAGACTTAGTGGAACACTTTATTTTATTCAATGTAAAAAAGAGACTATCAAATCTTTAAAGTTTTAAAAATAAATCTCCATAGGATGTAGCTCGTGTCGCCTTAGACCCTAAGATATTGTCACGTATTACTACCGGAAAAGATGGGAGGCTGGGTCGGACGGAACAAAAGGTGAAGTTCACAAACTCTCCAAAGTAACATGTTGACGGTCACAATACTTGGCATTCTTGCCACGAACTTAAGTTTTAAGGTGTGCGTGGGATGTGTTCCATCCACCATCCCAACTTGCAAATATCACTAACAGGAGGCAGCACTGAGAACAGGGAGTGGAGATAAATGAGTGACAGGTCAGGATGTATGGTTTCATAACCGCTGCGCTACTGTAGCGCTAGGGGGCAAAGACAAAAGAGCCGGGGAGCACCCAACTAGTGCGGACACTTATTAACTGTTGAGCAAATGGAATGCCTTTGTTACAAGAATGTATTATAGAGGACCCACATTTTCCTTGTACTCGTATATATCTATTACTAGTATAGATTACAAGACGCGAATACATTTTTAATCTGCCCCGCCCTAATTTTCTCATTGACAAAAAAAATTCTAAAGCTATTGTTTAGTGGAAAATTTAAGCGGAGAAGAAATTACATTCAAATAATTATAATAACTTAAGCTGAGATATCACGAATACATTAATGGAATATAAAATACATATATATATATATATATATATATATATAATATCATTCTAATATATAATGTAATATATAATCTAATAGAGCCTTTATATTATTAGTAAAGAATGTATGTAGGTCTAATAAATAGATATTACTCCTAGCTACGCGTAGTTTTTTTCAGTATATCTTGAAATAATTAATATATAGCTACTCACATCGCTGGAACGTGAACTATTATTATTATTATTATTGTTATTGTTAACACCGTGTCTTACTACCCGTTCGGGCTATACGCACTTACGCTAATGTGTAATGGTAGGGTGATTGTGAGATATTCATTTATAGATTATATGTATAGATGAGTCTTAATCAGTTCTCTATTCGAATGGTATCACCCTATATTCAACTAAAGCTCATTATAAAGCTTCACTATATGTTCATAGTGCAATCCCTTATCTCAATACTCAACCACATGTCGGTCCAATGAGGTGACCTGCCATTATTAGATCACTCAAACTAACGTGCTACATACACGCGAGAAATTGTGACAGTGTGGGACACAAGCTGATGGGGGAGGTTTCGTGCCTTACGACACCATAGTCACCCAAATTGGTGGTCACATGATCTAACGCGTCACTCTATTATTTGACTGGACTGCTGGAGATGGAGAGATCAGAATTAGAATCCCATTTGGGTGTTTTGAAGGTGGATTTTTTCCCCTCGAAATGGTTTCCAACTCTCTCTCCACGCGGGTACATTTGATCTAAAACTCTATTGTTCTCATTCTTATAATGTGTTCGTATACGGGAGAAGGGGAGTAGGGCTGGCGGGTAGAAGGTATACCATACATATTTTCTGGAGTTTGTTTTAAATTTAATTTATTTAGAGCCCACACGGTGACCTGGCGGTCTAGGGGTAAGGTGTCAGACTTCTATGCTGGCGGTCGGGGTCCAATCCTCGGTCCCGGCAAATATTTATCTGATTACCAAACCCTTCCTTCACCTCTGACAAGACATCTTGTGAATGTGGGGAATGCCNGGCCTCCACCGTGGTTCGGATTCCACGTTAAACTGTAGGTCCTCCATTTCATCTCACAATCACCCTACCATTACACATTAGCGTAAGTGCGTATAACCCGAACGGGTAGTAAGACGCGGTGCTAATAATAATAATAATAATAATAGTAGAGCCCACACCCGTGGCAAATTTTCATTTAAGACGTGAGTCTACTTTTGATGAAGGAGCTTTGGTTTGAATTCCAGCCAAATGTACTCAAATGATTTCTTATATATTGTTTTCTACCATACTTTCAGGCAAATAAGGATAAATTAAATATCAGTTTTATTTTATTTGTACAGCACCTACTCTCGGTGGCCGCGTGGTCTAACGCGCATACTCTTGAAGTAGGCTAGACTGCCTATTATAAGGAGATTGAGGTTCGAATCTCATTCAGTTATAATGAGGGTAGTTTTTCCAAAATGGTTTTCCACTCTCCCTCCATGTCAATCCCTAAAACCCCCTAATCTCTAAAACCTATAGCGTAATTAGTACATACTCGTATAACCTGAACGGTTAGTAAGACGCAGTGCTAAATAAAACACAGTACCTCTACCCCATTTCTTTGAATACTCAGATAATCTGAATGGTTGGTTAATATTCGAGGCAATAGCAACAAAATAGATAATTATACAACCTGACGACATAACATTCTGGAATATTTTGATTCTATTGGAAATCAATCTATTCGTACGTAAAAAATAAATAAAAAATAGACAGTTGGTCTAAACGTAAAGTTTAATTAATATTGTTAGCAAAGATGGGCCGTTTGGGGATCAAACCCCGATTGGATAACAAAATAAGTTGTTTCCCTAATGGTTTCCCACTCTCATTTCACAAACATTTCGACACATTATTTTATAATCCCTACTATATTCCGTTCACGGTAGGAATTACTCTCTGAAAGGTCTTTTTTCCTACCAATATCCTACAATATAGTAGATTTATGGTAGGGAAAAAGGCCTTTCAGAAGTCAATTCCTACCGTGAATGGAATATACCTTAACGTCGTCTAACCCATTTGATCCTGTTAAAAATTACTGTTATGTTTCTAAAAATAAAATATTCTTAAATACGGAAGATAAAACTGTGATTTCTCACCCAATCTAAATATTTAATTTTAATTTTAAGTGGTACATTATAAACTAAGTCCAATTTATGTTTGATTTTGAAAATATATGAAGAATACCTAATCTTTACAGATAATGTTAATCAGGCTTTTCTCTAATATTATTATAAGTAAAACAATATATAATATAGCATACTTGGACCTCAAAAATGCAATTTAAAAGTGTTTTTTACATACATACAAAATGTTATAGTTTACTAGATGCTAAATAAAATAAAAAAAATTTGGTAGAGGGGTTCTAAAACCATTTATAACTTAAATTAGACACAATAGACTCACTCAGTCTAACTATGGGAGGGATTCAAACCCTAACCTTACAGTCACTGGCAAAGAAGACCAGACGGTGTTTACACGCCATTTTTCTGCCTAAGGGTGTGAGATTTACCTCTATTAAGCGAGGCAAATCGACAATATCTAGTTTTAATATAGCTAAACATTTTTCACATCCATTGCTGTTTCCAGCATGAGCCTGGGTCAGTTTTTTATTCAAGCCATATATTTTTCCACTACCTGCCTGTTAGGCCTGTAGTTGCTTCATTTACCTTATAATACAACTTAAGACTAGGACAGGCACAACATCCAGTCACCATCCGTTAATTTATCAATGTTAAAGGGTAGATCCATATTTCAACAATGATCAAAGTTTCGACCCTGCTGGGAATCGAACCCGGGACCGTGTCAGATTTTAAAGCTAAACATTGGATGATCATTTTCATATTACTTGACTACAAATTATTATTGTTTAAGTTTACATTTGCTTAGGGTTATTTAAATATTTTCGACATGTGGTTATTTGAAATGAAATAGGATAAAATTCACCAAAATAAATATTTAAAAATCTTAGCGTGGGAATAGATGTCTAAGCTACAGTGATAAATCACACATCATCCGTCTAGAGTTTGAAATCTGTTCTCAACGTTAGTATTGACGGTTTACATTGGGATTATAACGTCTAAGATATTTAGGCCACCAGTGTACAGCCTTAACGGGTAGTAAGACTCGATGCTAAAACTAATTAGTTGACCATTTAGGATAGCTTTTTATATCGTGGTCCGACATAAACTACTGTGTAGAGGGTGTGCGTCAGACACACAAATAAAATAACATTTTCAAGTATCATACATCCGCATTAATGGACACGCGGACTAATATAAAGCTCATCTAATCTGGTTTGCCAGTGACCTAATGGTCAGGGTTCGAAACCTGGCTTGGTATACTCAGTAAAGTTTTCCCGAAATGGTTCCCTTATATTTTCACCTCAATTGCATTTTATTTTACCTCCTATCTTTTTACTTGTATAAATAATACGTATTTAATTAAAGGGTAAAGATGAGGAGGTTATAGTTTAAAGATAGATTACTCTCACTTGCAAAGAGGAAGAGTGGAAAACTAATCAGAAAAGAAACTCCTTGGAAACCTCAGCTTGGATTAGAACACCAACTCTCCCGTTGCCAGCAAAACCGACTAGATGAGCTTGACATTTAGTTCATTTGTCCACCAGCGAGGGTATTGACGTAAATAAAATACATTCATCCCTCACCTGTGGGTACTAGGAGTAAATTTCAGGATCAGATAGTCTGGTCTTATGGTGAAGGGAGTTTTGATGTTTGGTTCCTTACTTCTTCTAGGTCTTCTCAGGGTATTTTTCATAGATTGCTTCCTACCCTCCCTACCCTATTAGCTTAGTTAAAATAGATAGCGCCTGGACGAGTAGTACGGGTTGGAAGGAAAAAGAAGTTCCAGGTCAAGAAAAATGTTGGAACTTTCATGTCAATCCTCCATAAAGTGAGGTATGGCCAAGTGAAATTCAGCCCTTATCGAGTGGTTGTTGTTGTTTAGCATATTCACCGGACGCTCTAAGGCCCTTAACGCCCAACCAACCTCCTTCACTTTGCATTCGTTTCAGACTACAATTTATTGGGCTGCTTACAGCTCGCTCCTTTCTACTGTTGGCATGGAAACCTCCGGGGAAAGAGCGAAGACCCATTCGTAAAATTTATAGCTTGGCAAAATTGGGTTTTGTAAACAGTACACAAGTGTTTATTCCCCAAGTTAGCTGGGTCAGCAGTTTTAGTTGCGTGAAGCGAGCTGGGAGGGATATTGTAACTATACTGCCGAGACAACGCTGTGGGTTGAGTTGAGCATGTGAGGGAGATGGTCAACTGTATACAGACATGTTCAACGCAACCGAACGATTTGTTTGACTTAGTAATAGGACGTTTACTAGAAAAGTAATTAAATAGTTCAAGCTCAATCTCAGGTTTTCCCTAAGATCGAATAGACTTTGATGGTTCAAGTTTGTAATAAAAACTACAGGCAGCTCGTTCGATCCCTTTTAAAATTATTCCCTAATCCTTTTAATGGAATATAAAAAGTAAACCAGAATATTTGGCAAAACCAAAATTGACCCACCCTATATGTTGCGCTTTTTTTTAATATATAGAACTACACTTAATACTAGTTTAATTTATGTAGAATTGGTACAAAACGCTATGTTTTTACCATGGTATTTTTGTTTCAAAATTTCTAGCTTAAAATAAACGATATTTATTTAGATCCAATTGATAAATAATAAAAACTTATTTTAAAAAAAGTAAAATTTGACTAAAAAAATATCTATAAATTGACTCCTTTGCAAGCGAATCTATAGTATGAAGAAAGATAACATATTATTTTGTATAATATGATCACAATTGAAATCTAAATAAATTTCTTTTTTAAATATTTGATAATACAAATAAGTCAAAAACATATATTTAAAAAGAAATCATTCAAAGATTTTGATAAATATGATATTAACTTATTTGTAAAACTGTTTAAAATCAATTTAAATAGGGCTATATTATTATAATAGAAAAAGTAAAATAAAAATATTGGTGTCAATCCGTTTCCATTTGCATACACACATACGGACAATTGACCAAGGGAAACTACTCACACATGTTTTGATATCAAGATGAGGTTAAATGGAACCCAAACTTATGGGCATGTATATTTTAGTCGGATAGTTGATCAAAATATGATTATGTGGGTTGTAAGATAATTTTGAGCAGTTGAGCTTATTTTATTGAAGCGCCCCAGTATTAAGAGATAATAGGCCACACAGCTACGCTGAAGCGAAGTATGAAGGATGTGTAATAAAGGTCCGGTTGAGATGTTGTCATGACTCATGTATCACAATTATATTTTGTTTCTATAAATACACTTCTGTTTTCAGTCTGTGACCTGGTTCAGTTCTTTATTCAAGTCATAATGTATCACAATTAGTTGTTTTTCAAATTTATTTTACGGCAGTAGCTATCATGTAGTTAAAATAATTCATCCAAACAATAACAAGCATCCTAGAATAAAAAAAAACATAAGAGGTAGACGATGTTTCAGCAATACAGAAAATGCAAAATGATATACTCTATTTGAGTGAAACACAATTTTTCAAAGATATTAATCATTTATCAATTATTTTTAATTTTACTTTCGTTGCCACCTCAACTAAATAAATGTTCTACAGTTGAACAGGAAGACATACCTGTGTTTAGATTTAAAAACTAATTCAAAATAAAATGTATGGTTTAAGAAAGATTATAAGAAGATGAACTTTAAATTATGATTCAAGGTTTTCACGTTTTGGCTCAAAACTAACTTCAAATTAATTTCTTTGTTTGAATTTAAACGCTTTCACCACTCAAAGTTTACAAGAAAAGGAATTTCTTCCAATAAATGCGTAATTTCTTAGCACTTGTCTGATCAGAAGAACTTATTTACAAACATTACTCTAATATGAAAATGATGGATGTCTAATATTACGAATTCATTCCTAAGGTCAAGATATTTACTGATTGGATACTATCACGAACCTATTTTAAAATAGCATACATCGTTGTTGGTGTAACTTGGATTGAACCAGGTTACTCTAAAAATTGGTAGTTGACGACAAAACACCCACTTCATAAGAATCTTCAGGGGACATGACATATCAGTCCTACATTAAGTGTTTGATTATATATTTAATTTGTGTAAGTTTGACAACAACCAAATAAATAGATTTTAAAATATCTATATTTAATGTATGATATCCAGGCCTACACGTTATTATTTCCGTAAGTAAAATTCACAACCAAAAATTAATAATGTGAGGACACAGAAATAAGCGGATATTTTTATAAAATGCGCCAGAGTTTACTCGGAAGAAGTTTTCAAGTAGGCCTACATTACCGGAGGGAAAAACACTTGGTTTATTATTAAAATATATCCTTTTAAGCTTTACGCTGCCTGGTACCAAAAAATTATTCTAATTATAAAAAAGTAGATATTAATATTTAGTGTATATTTTACTATTTTCACTGTGTTTACCTTCCTTTTTGGTTCATGTATTATCATAAAAAGGCTACTATTACACATACTGTATATTCATTTTTAAAAATCGTGGATTAGAAAGCATACTACTAAGAGTATTATTTTTACATGTCTAGCCATATTTATAAACTGATTAATATTTGCGGGTTTTTATAAATTAAAATTCACATAAAATATTGTTCTTGAATTTAAGAAATAACGATGTACTAAGTAAGCGATTTCAATTAAAATATAAAATCTTTACATGTTTCCTAGTTAAAAGCTACCAATCATGATTTTGACATGGGAAGACGTGGTTTGTTTCCTAGATGGGTGTTAGGTTACTAAATATCTCAATTAAAGGTTGCCCATTCTTTCTATTAGTAAATGCTGATACTTTTCCTTGTAATTCATATTCTGCCTCTCATTATTTTGTCCTTAAATTAGTTAATCTGATGTATGTACTGATAACCCAAAAGGTTTTGTTGTTGTTTCAAATCCTATTTTAACAGTTTGAACAAATAGGAGATATATTAAAAAAAAATTAAACCTTAATATGAGATATCTCGCAGTAGAAATTCCACCTACAAACATTGAAAAAATACATAAAAGGATATTTAAAATAAGTAATACATATACATAAATATAATGTTATCTTCATCTTTCGTCTTGGTATTAATCTCATTACGTAGAATGACTTGTTCATCTTTTTGTAAGGCTCCCAGTGGGAATGTCAAATGTTACAGGAACAGCGAAATGGAACCCGGAGAATGAAGTAAGTTGGTTGACGTGAGAGAGAGGGGGGGGGGGAGACACACAGAATTGTATTCAAATGTTAGGAAGACAGTGTAGTACTAAGACGTGATTTCATTTTGAGCATGCATCATGGCTAGGAGTTTGCAGGAAAGTTTGCTCTCGTCCTTTGCATGTTTCTTAATGCGAGTTAGAATACGGTACATTTATGACTAAATGTTTGAAAGTGACATTACGTGAAATTGGTAAACTCCATGGCTATAAACATAAAATCTTTCAAATTTTCTCTATTATAATAATGTAAAATACTTTATAAATTTGGTTGTGATAATTCGTGAACAAATCATGAGTAATAGAGATTTTTATATTTATATATTGTGTTTAGTTCTAATTTCACTCCTCCTCTCCCCCTTAAAACGTAAGAATTTGTACCTCTACTTTTGCACTAAATTCTGATATAATTTTTCCATTAGATATCTGACTGCTACAAATATAAAATAAAAATAAAATAATATAATATTTTTAGTGAAACAAAGTAAATTAAATGCAGGCAGCAATTAGTTGGATTGGGCCAAAGGAGAACCATAAAACCATAATATTTTCAGAAATAAAATATGAAATGATAAAATTACGGAAAATGAATCTAAGATGATTTTGTTACAAAATAGATATGTCGATCTCTCTTAAAAATGATTATTGTAGTTTATTATAAGTAAATGTTATTTTCATGTCTGATTCCACGTATAATGTTTAGTACTTCAATAATTTTAGAGGCGTATGAAGTCGAATTTTACAAATTTAATATTTTTAAACTTTAGTAAATTATCAAGAACTGTCTTGACTAAGTTTTTTAAAAATATTGCAAGCTTTCAAATGATATGTAAAATACTTTGTAATAAATTTCCAAATCCTCTTTTACGAAGGAAAATAGATCTTCTGGTTTTAGGAAAGTATAATGTTCGCAAATTCTCCCTAGCTACGAAAGTATGAAATACTTGGGAACGAGTTTGTTTATAAAGTTTTATTAACTTTAGATTGTATTGTGTATTATTAAAGTTGGGCTTAAGGGTATTGGGCACTGATAATGACACCAGGCTACAACCAAAATTCCTTCTCCCTTCTCAAGGTAGATTGGGCACTGCTACTTTGCACCATGGTGGATTGTGCACCGATACTTTGCTCCATGGTTGATTGGGCACTATTATTGTGCACCATGGTGAATTGGGCACTACTACTTTGCATCGTGGTGGATTGGGCACTGCTACTTTACTCCATGGTGGTTTGGGCACTGCTACTTTATTCCATGGTGGTTTGGGCACTGCTACTTTGCACCATAGTGGTTTTGGCATTGCTACTTTGCATCGTGGTGGATTGGGCACTGCTACTTTACTCCATGGTTGATTGGGCACTATTATTGTGCACCATGGTGAATTGGGCACTACTACTTTGCATCGTGGTGAATTGGGCACTGCTAATTTACTCCATTATGGTTTGAGCACTGCTACTTTACTCCATGGTGGTTTGGGCACTGCTACTTTGCACCATGGCAGATTGGGCATTAATTGGGAATTAATTTTACCCAGGATTTACTCGTACCTTACGAAGTAGCTAACGTTTAGCTGGATGGCTTATACCAAACTGTAGTATACAATATTATACTATGAAGTGAGCAAGCCACTTGTTTACCATTATTTATAGTCACTATGAAGTGAGCAAGCCACTTGTTTACCATTCTTTATTGTCACTATGAAGTGAGCAAGCCACTTGTTTACTATTCTTTATAGTCAAATAGACGGTGCCCAATCCAACAATATTTCCCATAAAATGTTCCCAGCCAAACCACATCCATTAAAGACATCTGTTTAGTATATAATTTCATTATTAAAAACAATAGCTATGATTTGAATATTACTGACATGTTAAATCACATACTTTGGCATTAAAAGATAATTCAAAATTATAAAAAAATGGCAAATACTAATTTATTTATGAAATTCAATTAAAATGAAATATTCCTAGATGAATTGATGATAAACTTTGAAACTAACTGGAAAGAAATGATGAGAACATTTGGAACTTGTGAATTATTTAAATATAATTCTAAGAGTTCTGTGTTTACCTACAGGAATGTTTCATATTATAATGATAAAGTTTAATACTAGAATAACTAAATATAGTTGACTACTCTTTTACAGTATGGCGTGTAATATAGGCACTTGATAAGTTGTGTTTTGACTTCATTAGAAATTATATAATCTCGTGTATTTTATTTACTCCAGAATATATGTATGTGTGTGTGTGTGAATAATTTTTCTATTTAAATTTAAAGACCTAATTCCTTTAAGACCACGTTTTTATTATACTGGCATTTATCAAGCTCATGTGCCTTATCTTTTTCAAGCTTGTGTGCAAAAATAGGTGAAAAATATTGTTAGATACTTTATCCATATCACAAGGTAAAAGTTCGTGAATATTGTTGGATTTAATTCACTCAGTGCCTAAGCGTATTTGTGTGTTTTTGTGTGGGGTTGATTTTATTCTCCCCTAACCCTTGACTTAAAAATCTAAAATATCTTAAGATATGCTAGCAATTATCTAACTCGGGATATGTTATAGATTAGTTTGGTGAAGCTTATTACATTATTTTTTTGTATAGGCTTTAGGAACCTAACCATGTGATTGTGAAGATGGATGTATTCTCTTCATTTCATAACCAAACTAACCCACTTCAGTGGCCTGAAGGTATAAATAGTCATTCTCATGCTATACTGGCATGCTAAATATGGGGATACTAGGGTTCAAATCCGGTTGGGTCTACAGAAGGTTGGTTTTCTTAAATGGTGTCCTACTCTTCTTCCATACAAATGTGGTTGGATTACCTCTAAAATTCTCCCTTTCTCATTCCTACACCATTAGAGTAATTATCATATATGCGTATGACGTGAACAGATAGTAAGACTGGTGATAAAAAAAATAGCCGAAAAACTCTAAAATGTATATGTTTGTGCAGCGGATGGCATCAATATTTAATATGATGGTGAATTTTTCAATTCATGTATACCTAAAAGCTGAAACAAGCTAATAGGTGTTTTTAGTTTAACTATCGACCTACCTTGGTGGAGTAGTTTGTCAGTTTTGTGTTGGGCTAGACTGCCGAGGACGGGTAGATCGAGGTTTGAAACTCTCTAGGGTGAACTGTGGGTGATTTTCCTAAATGGTTTTCCGCCCTCCCTCCATGTATATGTGGGTTCACTTATTCTAAATTCAACCTTACAAATTCCTAATCCATTAGCGTAATTAGTACTTAATCATATAGCCCGAACAGTTAGTAATACGCGGTGCTGAATAATTTTTTTTAAACTATTCGTTTCAACGAAATTGAGGGCTGTTTTTTATTCCGAATGGGTAGTAAAAGAAGATGCTAAGAAAACATTACATATTGTACGTCTGGAGATATTTATGCGCATGCGTGTAGAGATGGCTGTATTCCACTCAATTAAGGTACTTTTAAAATTTTCAACACTTTCTATAATGATGTATATGATAATAATAGTAATAATAATAATATCGTCTTTATTTGGGTGAAGTTAAGGGCAGCGCCTTTTCTTACACTTAACCACTTACAAAGTTCATTGAATACTTTAATGATATTTATATTACAATTAAAAACTAATTATAATATTGGTACATACAGAATAAGAATAATTAAAATATTGTCCACATAGCGAATAAGTACATTATTAGACATATTAAAATATAATAAATTTGAAAATTACCAATAGCTAAATAAACAAACACTCGAAATAGAAATAGAAAAAACAAATTATTATACACAGCCATACCACACACACTCATATATAATTCATACCACGCATAACATATCTATGGAGATGGCAAATAATTTAAAAATAATACAATGCTGATATGATATATTTAGAGGTTATAAATTAAATACATTTTTATGAATCATAATAAGATTGATAAAAACAACAATTTTACCTAACGCACACATTATAACTGTATCCCTACCTCTTTCTTCACATCGACAATATAGACTCTGCTCGCAGACATTGAACAAGCTTACGCTGAAAATATTTAATAGTGACAGCAGTTGTATCGGTGACCTGGTGTTCTAGGTGTAAGGTATCAGACTTCTGTGCTGGCGGCTGGGGTTCAATCCTCGGTCCCGGCACAGATTTATTTGATTACCAAACCCTTCCTTCACCTCTGACAAGACATCTTGTGAATGTGGGGAATGACAGGCCTCCATCGTGGTTCGGATTCCACGTTAAACTGTAGGTCCTCCATTTCATCTCACAATCACCCTACCATTACTCATTAGCGTAAGTGCGTATAACCTGAACGGGTAGTAAGACGCGGTGCTAATAATAATAATAGTATTTGTATCAGGAGCATTCCATGAACGAGGTCCAGCAAGAGTCAAAGAGTGAGAATAGAAGTTAAATTTGTGAATAAGACTGGAAAGTGTGTAGGTATCACGTGAGTGGGTACCGAGATTATGATGAGCATGAAGAGGGACTAGTCGTGAGGAAAGGTATTGAGGATATCATGTTAACAATATTTTCTTTGTCATTATAAGGGTATGTAGATGCCATCTCTTATCAAGCCGTAGCCATTCAAGTTTTTTTTATGATATATAGAAATATGGTCATAGGATCGTAAGTTGAAGATAAATCTTACACACGTGTTTTGAAGTTTTTGTAATTTACTTGCAAATTCGCCAGTCAGGTCATTGAAAGTTATATCATAGTAAACAAAGTGGGGAAGAAGGTTGACCACTCAGACTTCAGGGGCCAAATTGCTACTATCATGGGTTTTTTTTTTGTAAAGAGAGTTGCATAGCTATACATTGTATTTTATTGTTAAATGATTTAAAGGAATTTGTGGATCTGTGAATGTGTGAATCTGATTAAATTAATTTTAAATTTTCACTTGGGTGCGTGTTTTATTCGTCGGTTTTCCTATACCAGACTAAATTTTTAATATAATTGATTATTCGTTTAGTCTACTTCGGTGGGTTTTTTTAATGTTACCTGTAAAACTATTTTTTTATACACATGTAGGCACAAATTCTCAGACATACCTTATATGTTTTTTTCTTTCCTTCTCTTTTCCCTTGGAATTTTTCCCTTTTACCAGATACATGCCAATATCTTTTACGTTTTATTATAAAATATATGGTACAACACAATCGCACATACTTTTCCATATAAATATTGTATTATGGAACATAATGTTCACAAATTGCCTCTTAGTAAATTAACCTTAAATAAGCTTTGCTGAGAATAAAAACAAATTATTAGTCATAAATTATTTAAAGAAAAGTTTTTGTCTCGATTATTGTACACAAATATCATGGAATATTACAGCGTTACGTGTGAGCATTAGCGATGGAGAGGGATCACGGGAGCTTCCTAAAGACCCGAGTTTGTCCCCCACATGGAGGGAGCCGAAAAATAGCGGCTCCTAGTTGAAGGTTGCTAACGGACTCCCTCTTGTAACACCCTTTAGCATTGCTTCTCTGCAGCTGGGGTGAACCAATCATTCAACAAGGTTTTACTAGTTAACACTTGAAACTCGCAGCTATCAATACTTCCATCAAGCAAGAAATGCACCAATGAAGATTAGCATTGCGCCAGAATAAACTTTAAAACAATATTATCTTGCAATTAATTATCTTGTAAATATGTTGATGCTATCTTAGTAATCTATTAAAATGACATACCAAACTCATCCCTCAGCAACATCCTAAAACCCCACTTGGTGGATGATTGGTCTAACATGCTAATCTCGCTGTAGACTAGATTGCCGATGACGGGGAGATCAAGGTTCAAATCTCAGTCTGGTGTATTAAGGGTGTTTTTTTCTAAACGGTTTTCCACTCTCCCTCGACGTAAATGCAGGTACACTTCCTATAAATATAACCTTCCTAATACCTGAAACCATAGGAGTAATTAGTACATAAGCGTATATCCTGTACGGGTAGTAAAACGCGGTGCTAAAAAACAACATAATAAATAGAATTCATCTAAACTTATCCTTTACAACTGATATTGAAACCAAAAACAGTATAAACTATCTGTATCTCATTATTTCTAAAACAATCCAAACAAATTTAACTAAACAATTTTAATATAAACAACACACACCGATGCAATTATACATAATGATTCAAACAATTCCATTCCTCATACATTAGCAGCTTAACACATTTTTATTTTGATAATACCTTATATTAATCTCACCAGGATTAACTAGACAAACGAATTAAACATCATATAACAACTAGCCACGAATAACGGACATTCTCATTCAGTGGTTTACGAAATCCTTCAGAATTAAATACTTAAATTATCATATAAATTCTCTATAACCCTCTCGAATACCTCTCTAGAATCTAGCAACCAACAGTTCTAATTGATACAACTCAATTATACTGGACCTGAAACCAATCGAGTTACAAATATCATTACATATCATAATAAGACACGATCGCAACATTGCCTTAGTTACAAATAGCAATATATATATGTTTTTAAAATAAAAACAAACTAAACAATTTCTACCAGTAAAATAAAAGTGAAATATAATATCAACCTACCTGTGAAAGCGTGATTGAGGCTAAAGGTGGAAGGAAGTAAAGAGTAACTAATGAAAAGAGGACAGCAAGGTGAGTTGTTCTATAGTCGCGTAAGATACCTGCTATGGAGAAGAGAAGTGCCCTTGAAGTGTAAGAAAGTGTAGTACAGGGAGTACTTTGTACCCATTGTCACATATGCATCAGACACTTGGACATTGCATTTAAGAGAGACAAAAAAAGTAGAAACTATGGGAATCAAGTTTGTGAAGAACATGTTAATTGTCACAAGGAGAAACAGGACAAGGAATGAAGTTATCCGGAAAAGAGTGGAGGTTCAGGATGTATGAGATAGTAGAGAAAGCAAGGTTGAAATTGTACGGGAATGCAATGAAGATGGAGAAGGAGAGGAAGACAAAAGTAATGATGGACATGTAATATTTAGGAAAAATACCACAAGAGAAGCTAAGAAATAGATGGGAGGAGAAGATAAAAGAAAGTGTGCAAGGGAGAGGAGAAAAATGGAAACAATTAAAGGAGGAAGAGTGGTTGAATTATGGAGGAAGATGGCAGCATTTTACTAAACTGACCATGCCACAGTCCGTAAACATTTGATGATGATTATGAAGATGTGAATGCAATAACAATACATCGATGAATCTGGCAAGAGTCTAAGGGTTCGTTATAAAGAGCACATTTCTGATTTTAAATAAAACCGGACCAAATACAAATTCGCTGAACACCTATAGAAAGTAGATCACCAACCTAAGCCCATAAAAAATATATTAAACTTTTCACTACTGTTACAAAGGTGATAAATTAAACTCAGCCGAAAAATTAATCATTCAAGCAGCTTTACTAAAGAGCAAAAACATCATTAATAAACAATACTACAATTTGCAAATCAAACTCCTGTTAATACCTTAAGGTTTCAATTCAAAAAAGTAAAAATCCTTTTAATCCCTAACTACAACCTTGACATTCTTTCCGCCATAGTATGACAACTTCGTGCCAGAGTCACGATGATTCTAAATTCAATTTATCTCCTTTTATCATTCTCTCTACATCAAAATTTTCAACTTATTTTAAATATACAATTGGTCTATCTATAGCTATATATTATTTCCACCTCCAAACACTCAACACGTTTTACAACCCAAAATATCAAACAAAGTCTTGGATTTCTCTGGAATGTTCGAGTTATTTCCTTTTAATATGCTCAGTTTATTATCAGTACCGCTGGTTTTACACCACACAATGTCTTCCTTTATTATAAATTTTTAGTCATTTCCTGATGATGGCAAGTTATCTACCGAAATATATTAGAGTTGATTTCTTCAGTCGGACCTCAAGACTGCTGAACTCCAAAGAGTAAGGAATTTTCTAACAACAGATAATACAGTGGAACATCAATATTTTTAATGCTTTGAAATTCTCTACAAACTATTTATATCTTTATTTAAACAAACTTTATCCTATCACTGCATATCCAACGATTGTTATTATAATTTATTTTATTTCAAGTAATATATAACATTTTATGTGTGGTCATACTACCTCAAAAAACCTAATATTTGTAATGCTTAAAACTATAAAATATTTAATTTATTTTACTACCAATAACTTTTCATGAAGATATTTATAAGTTCGCAAAGGCCTTACCTATTCAAATTGACAAAGTAATGTTGTATATTAAACATTCTCATAATATATTATATTTTACAAAACCAAACCATTAACTTTTCTCATACCTTTATATTTAATTATTTTGTCATTTAGCCTCTTACAATATCTCTGAAAACTTTTTTATGTATTTCAAGACATTTTAACTGTGTCATAAATTTTTCTATAATCAGTTTACCCATGTCTTAAAAAAATATTTCAGTATTGATTAACAATTTTTAATAAAGAACTTAATGACTAATTAATAAGCATTCCTTTCTTCCAATATAAGTCTTGTATTAAGAAAGATTCTTCTTCTTGCTTCTTCTACAACAAATAGAAAGATTAATGAAGTATTTAAATGTTTAAGAAACCCAGAAACCTCATTAAAAGTTGAAATATTTATGTTTTACTATTACAATCCTTGTGACATATACTGGTATTAATATTGTCATATTAAAAAAATTCCCATGCCATCAACACGCCATCGATACATACTGACAAAGTGATAGCCGTGGGATGGTAAAAATATTGTCAACCTATGCGGATAGAGGGTGTCATGTGGTCATCACAAGATTTCTACAGCCGCTGATTTCAGTTTCTAGACCGGAGCCGCATATTTTCATTAAAGTAGCTAATCATTTGTGTTCACGAGACTGAGTTTGCCTAGTTCCAGACCCACCAATATACAGAAAATCTGAAAGTGCCGGGGATCAATCCCAGTACCTTTGGATCTATAGAGAGGAGTTCTGCACACTAGACCACAGGGGCAGTCGGTTTTGTTTATTAATACTGTTAATAATTATCATTAATAAATTATGACCATACAATTATGTCGTGAGAATGGTGTAGTTATGAACTGTTTTTTTGGAAATTGAACCTATCGTCATTATTATGTTTTATATATTATTATAAATAAATGAAAATAACCCATATCTCATAATTCAATCAATAATCAAATATATATTACATTATCAACTTTTGAATAGTTTTAATAAACTTTATTTCTATTTCTTGAAAGATTGTAGTTATACTAAGGTAAGGTTAAGTTAAATATTTTAGGGGGGGGGGGGTGGCGGACGACACCCACAATAATTTGTGCTAATAGTGACATGCTAACAAAAACGCTTGGCAACCTCTAGTCTCACACATAAGTCTTGTGTTAGACTAGATTTACGGTGGCCAAGAATATAGGGAATCGAAACCTGGTCGAATATAAAGAGGTGTTTTTTCCGACCAAATGGCTTTCCACTCTCCCTCTACGCAAATGCCTGAACATTTACTTTAAAATTCTGCCTTCCACGTCCTCATTCCATTAGCATAGCTATTATATGCGTCTAACCCGGACAGTGAATACATTATGATTAAGAAACACAAATATAATATGTTTGATAAGTGATAATTTTCCTCATTCAACAATTTACAGAATCGTAGAGATGTAACTTTTGATTATTTTTTTTTTGTATTTTAGTGAAAATGAAAGGAGCACAATTCCACTAAACTCCAAATAATCATCCCCCGTAAAACCCTTGTCTATTTGTTTGTGTGCGCGTGAATGTGTCGACAACGTTTCTTGAAGTATCTTCTCCGAGGGGCCCTCTCATTGGCGACACCTTAATTTGCACTCATTCATCAATGTGCTTGGTGTAACGAGGAGAACCTGCTGTTTAATTTGACTGCAAGGGTGTTTGGGAGGAGTGGTAGAGAGGGTGGCTCATAAATTGCTTGCACATCAGCTGCAAGTAGCAACTAGCAAGCTGGCAGGAGAAGTCTGGTATATATCTGTCTGTTTGACTATATGTATGTCTATGTGTGTGTGTGTGTGTGTTGATCGCAAGTCTCTCTTGTCAACATTTCTACTGGCTTATGGTTGAAGAGGAACAGCGTTGTATGTCGATAGTTATTGCCACAGTTTTAAAAGCTGGGCATTTTATATTAATTTATTTATATTCAATTGAGAGATGAAAAAAATCCTATATTTCTTGAATACAAATTACGAGTCCGAATCTTAAATTTTATTTAGAATATCAAATCCAAATTCTATTTCTCTAATCTTAAATATGTACAAATTTATTTAAAATGAAAATATTTAAAATTGAATTTAAAAAAATGGTTGTATAAGAATACTGACAAATGCTATTTTGGCTATTTTGTAATAGACAACAAAGAGAGAACTTTTTTTAGTAAACAAATTACAGAATATTAGAAAAAAGAATTTTTTGTGGTATTGGCCAGGGGCATTGCATGAAATACATTTTGGGGATTAAGTGTTTTTCCCAACTCTAAGCATTTTGAGATTATAAAAATTCCCAAGTAGAAAAAGGGAGTACAAGAAGAGCAATGTTGAGAAATGGGGGGGTGGGGTGTAGGAGGAGGCTCCCAGATTTTTTTTAATGAATTTTGAGGTGATAATAAAGCCTTGAATCGAGCTTTTAGTAAATTGTATTTTTTTAATTTATTTATTTGTTCATATTGAAATTTAAAAATTACAAGGCTTTTTCAGTGCACAAGGAAATAACATGAATTATTATTTATTTCTGTTTACTGAGCTAAATATCCAATTGATCTTATTTATAGTTATTTATATTTGCAGATATTGCTCAAATAATGTATTTTAGGTTAAAAAATTAACAGACTTTCTTACCAACATTTTATAATTTATGACCACAACATCTCTCTTTGCGGCCATCGCAACCCTTTGATAACTTAGAAGTGTTCAAATCATAGTTTTCAAGTTTTTTCACTGTTTATTACTACCAGCCCGGACTATAAACAGTTAACTACACCATTGGGATAGAAAAAATTTAGAGAAAATGTACCCTTATTTATTTGGAGGGATATTAGGATAAACCAACCCTGTCCAGAATTAAAATCCTTACTTCACCTTCACCAACAAACCAAACCTAAAGAGCATGACATAAACCTGCATGTCCACTAATCCTTGTTTTAATTATTAATATTGCTTATAGTAATGTTTGTAAAGTCCGTTCACCGTAGGAATTGTTTTCTGAAAGGCCTTTTTTCCTACCAGAAATCTATTATATAGTAGGATATTTGTAGGAAAAAAGACCTTTCAGAGAGTAATTCCTACCGTGAATGAAGTATATGCGACCAATATGTAGTAAAAGAGAATCAACAAGCCTGGGGATGGGGGATGATTATATATTATGCTAACAGCATTACCATGCTCCCACAGTAAACAAGTCAGTAAGAAACTATCAGAATGGAATATCCAAAAGGAACCTAAGCAGTAACTTGGTCGTTTTTAGCACTTTAACAACTTATGTTTCTATTAAAATTACGCATCTTCCTGTAATCATTAAAATCATTGAAAAAGTAGATATAAGGCTAAAACCTCTTTATTTTGACCCCACCCAAAACAAACTGTGACCGCCAGGTTGTAAACCGCTGGTTTATTGTAACACACTTGGAAGTAATATTTAATTAGTTATTTCCCTGAGTTGTAGAACTCGCTAGTCACTTTATCAAAAAATTAGCAATTTGGCCATGTTAATTTAAAAACATTTTCAACTGTAAAATAAAGCAATAAAAAAACGGAATTTATCAATATTTCTACATTATTTGGATATCTGTCTACCAATGTCCTGCTTCATAACCTCATGGAAGTTGCCCTAAAATGTTAATAATTGTACGTCAATAATCTATTCAAAACATATTGTAATTTAGCGCGTGAGGATGAAGGGGCCTCCTCCCCTGACATTTCATTAAATAACTTTTGGCAAATTTGAAATCAGCACGCTAAGCAACATGGTTATATGAAATTTCATGCAAATCGAACACTAAATAACGAATTTAAAAATCTATCCCAAATTTGAAAATGTTAAAGGGTGAAAAAACTTATTTTTTTGTTTAATATAGTCTACTTAACCAAACGTAAAATTATAAGAGTTGTAACAATGTAACACATCTTTAATACTCCTCTTCCTTTATTGTTGCTTTGAACCTATTTAAATTGCTTTCATGAAAGCCTATTTTAGTAAACAAATAAATAAGATACATCAGTTCAATTCAAACTAGTATCCACACATGCTAGAAAAATTAATGTGTATTTCAGAAGTCAAGCATTAACACTAAACTCAATGTCCTTATTTCATCAGTCAGAGCTTTCGATAAGAAAACAATAAAATATTGCGTAACATTTACTGCATTTATGCCTTTAGTTACAGCATTTCAAAGTGAATGATGAGTTTTTGACGAGCAGAGAGAGTTTTAATTTTTGAACATTATTTTACGGCCAATTTTTGCATGGAATGCTAACAATCATTTGTGCATAGTTTTTTTTATAATCCCGCGTGTCGAATACATCAACACTAGGCCGAATTTTACAATGTTGTTGTGAAAAAGGCATCGTGATTGACAAGAAGCGATCTGGACCGCCTTAAAGTCTGACTGATCAACATTTGAATGAGGTTAGGCAGTGCTTGGAACGGTCACCCAGGAGGTCCCTTAGTAGAAGATTATCACAGAAGACTGGATTGGGCTATGGAACAACGCAGAAGTGTAAGAAACTTGTGCCTTACAAGATTCACAAAATTCAAGAACTCAAGGAACCAGACAAAGGAAGAAGATAGCGATACTGGGAATGGTTCCGAGAACTTGGGACCATGACAATGCTGGCTGAGTTTTTTTTTTGTTGAGCGTGTGATTTCTAAGGGCTTGTGGCCACCTCGTTCCCCAGACATAACGCCACCTGATTTTTTTTTATCTGGGGAAACTTAAAACAAAAAGTGTATACAAACAACCCTAAAACCTTGGCTGAACTGTGAACTAACATTGAGAGGTGCTTTGCAACCATACCCCAGGCAATGATTCATCGTGTGTCTAAAAATATGGTTAAACGAGTGAATTTGTGTTATAGAGAATCGGAATAACACTTTCAACACCTTCTGTGATTTTCTTATGGTCTATTGTTTGGTTTACATTATATATATTATATGGCACAAAATATCCGTTTTTTCTTTGGGTTGCGTAATTTTTGGATCAACCTGTATATACAAATACAGCTTTTCGAGGACTTGTTTTCATTCTTTTTTTTATAGGTGGTACGTCTTTACTTGTCATAAATTATACACGTAGGTCGAAAGTGTATTACCAATCCAATATTTTGAAATAAAATTGCCTGCATCGAAATGCCTGGTGGTTTAGGGGTAAGGTGTCAGACTTCTATGCTGGCGTCCGGGATTCAATCCTCAGTCCCGGCAAAGATTTATCTGATTACCAAACCCTTCGTTCACCTCTGACAAGACATCTTGTGAATGTGGGGAATGCCAGGCCTCCACCATGGTTCGGATTCCACGGTAAACTCTAAGTCTTTCATTTCATCTCACATTCACCCTACCATTGCACATTAGCAAAAGTGCGTACAACCCGAACGGGTAGTAAGACGCGGTGATAATAATAATAATAATAATAATAATGATATGCAAGCAGGATAAATGTTCAGCTATCCAGTCTGGTTTGCTGGTGAGAGGGAGGTTGAGGATCGAATCCAAGCCACCTGTACTTAAAGTGGTTTTTTTTTCATAAATTCTCTTCAATATATTTTCACGGAAGTGATAGTATATTTCCTCTAATTTATACATTTGTCATCCTTATTATATTAGCATAAGTAAAATGTGGAAACATTTAAATTTAAATTAACAGCTTCTAGATAATCTATTCAAAACTAAATTAAAACCTTGTATTTTATCAAAATAATTTTTAATTTGTATCATAATATATGTTTTAAAACATTAGAATATTTAACTTTTTTTTTGCTTGACTTTCAAACTATTACACACAATAGCCTGTTGATTCTATATATTTATCTATTACAAGCCTGTGTATTTTTTCGTGCTAGGTAATTAATATTATAGTACATGTAATATCTATGCACATAGTGACTGATATCTGTCATGTTAATTAAACAGTTTCCCTAAGGAGAGAATCATAATCAAAGATTGTACATCTGGAACTTTGGTACCTTTAGACTGGAAACGTAGATGATAAGGGACAGCATACAATATTTTGGCGTCTGCTACTGACAACAAATGTAACACCAAATACTCTATATTCTATCTCTAAAGTTAGTTCCTCAAATCAAAGCCACACTGTAAAATTCAGCTGAACCAAAAATATATATAAAAAAATAATCTGTTTTGACAGCCATATATTACAAAAGAACATGACGGTAAGCACAGGGTAATTTTTCAAACACGAATGAGAAAACAAAGAATTTGTTCTAACACTTTTTTCAAAGTGAAGTATGTTAAGTGCATGAAGGTAAAAACATGGATTGGCCGTGATGTTTCTTTTACACGCATAATACGCGGTGCGTATCTATCTGTTCGTGGAGTTAGGAGAGGAGAATGCTGCCAGTCAAAGAGATCTCTTCGCACACACATACACAGGTAACAAGCCACCTACAAACTTATCTGAAAGTTTGTTTCATTTTCCACCATCCCTTGAATGCTACAAGAGACATAACAGTTTCACAAAGAGATTAACCCAGCCAGTGGATGGATGGGGCTTGTGAGGGAAGAGAAGAGAGAGAGAGTTTGATAAAAAGAAAGGTAAGGGGAGGGGGTTCGGTGGTGAGAGGGAAGAAGGGCCAGGAGATAATTGGTTACGTGTGTAGTGTGTGCCAATTTACAAAGGCGGGTGGGTGAAGAGTTGGAGGGGGTAGACGGTGGTGTGTTTGGTAAAGGAACTCTTTAAGCGAACGCGCATTTAAATAGGCAGTGACATGGAGGCTGGCTACCTCGTGAAGCGGTGGCGATGAAACAACGCCTTGAGGCTTTTTAGCGTTACCTGCACTCAAGAGATGGGCCATCAAAAGACGTACACGATAGAGTGGACTTTTTTTCTTTTTTTTTAAAAAAGTGAATTTAATAAAAATAGGATGGTAGGAAAAAAATCCTTCTCTCTCTCTTCTTGCCAACTCAGAATACGTCTGTTTCTAGTTGAAAGTAGAGGCAAGGTTTCAGAGTTAGGAGGACTTTCTCCCTTGTATATGACAGGTATCATAAATAGGAGTAAATAACACATAACATTTAATAATATATTTCATGTAGCCTAGTAATTTTATGAAAACATTTTGCCTCAGTACTATCTACCTAGGAATATCTTGTTAATTTACCAAGTGCATGAACCTACATCTGTGGTCATATAGTGTAATACAAGTCTTATTGATTGATAATGACTGGATAGCTACTGTTGGGGAGATTGAGGTTATAATATCGGATGGATTCACCAGAGATGGTTTCCCATGTGCAATTTTTTTTATTGTGGTCTACCCGTTTCTATCTACTCTAATTCGAGTGTATGCCGTTAAAAACAAAACTTCCTTATTGTTACCTCTTAATTTAAGGGGTTAATAATCACTGTGTGTTGAATGTTAGAATTTAAAAATAAACCATAACCTATCTTTGTCAAGGGTCAATCGTAACCATTCGGTGACTTGAGCGAACAATTAGATTTGGTTTAGTGTTTCAGTCAATGATAAGTTAGTCTCTAATTAATTTGAGCTTAACTAAATAAACTAATTTTAACTTTCAGAAACTTTCTATGGATTTATATTCTGTATTGATTCTAATTACTATTGTTTGTGGCTTATAGGTACATTTTATTAAAATGCTACAAGTGTATTATCATATTTATTTATGAATCAAGATGACCTGGCGGTCTAGGGTTAGGTGTCAGACTTCTATGCTCTGGCCGGGGTTCAATACTCGGTCCCGGAACAGATTTATCTGATTACCAAACCCTTCCTTCACCTCTGACAAGACATCTTGTGAATGTGGGGAATGCCATGCCTCCGCCGTGGTTCGGATTCCAAGTTAAACTGTAGGTCCTTCATTTCATCTCACAATCACCCTACCATTACACATTAGCGTAAGCGCGTATAACCCAAACGGGTAGTAAGAAGCGGTGCTAATAATAATAATAATAATAATAATAATAATTTATGAATCAAACACAACAGTGTAACCACTGACTGATAATTTATTACTTAGAAGGGAAAAACTTAACTTGAAAACTCTAGGTACTGCCTGCAATACTATAAATTACCCTCCTATTAGTAGGCAGTTATTTATCTAAAAAGCAAAACACTTTTGTTTATTATTTTACCTTAATTTAGCTTAACATGTGCTTTCTTTTTATATATTTTCTGTGCGAGATCATACATGACCATATGTAATGGTTCTCAGTTTGCCGTTGAGAGCCATTCATGGCATCAAAGCGAATGAATATTACAAATTACGTATGCATGACAGAGTAATTATTAAAGGGAAATTGTTACACAGTTACAAAACCAAATGTACAAATTTAAATACAAGTTTAGAAAAGCTAAAATATTACTTGAAATACAAAAATACAACATAGTTAAATTTATGTTTTTGAAAAAATCCTCTGTAACAGGAACATTAAAATGACCTTGTCCAAATATATACTTGTTATTGCCTCCATCTAGAGGTACCTATAAATGAAACTGTTCAAACAATATTAGCCAAACCGATACATATTTATTTCACTTAATTACTTACATACTCTATAGCATTATGAACACGAAAGTTCATTATCCGCACCTACAAAAGTGCACCACCTATTCCTCTAGATTTAGTTCTATCATGTCCACCTCATGACACCCTATCTCTTTCAGATAAATTCTATTGTTTTCCACCCAGCTGCATCTTGGTCTTCCCAATGGGGTTTTTTTTGTATTGGGTTTGCCAGTCAATACCTTGAACACGGTTATAGATCTTCCCATTCGCGCTGCATGTCCTGCCCACCGCAATATACAATACTTAATTATCCTAACAATGTATTATGGTAATTACAATGTATGTAACCCCTCAATATGTAAATTTATTCACTACACAGTAGACGCATCCCTTTTTGGACCAAACATCTTCCTAAGAACTTTGTTTTTGAAAACCCTAAATTATCTCGTCATATAATGAAAATGACCACATTTGACACCAATAAAGAACAACCTATACAATTATTGCTTTGTATATTCTTAGTTTTACATTCCTTAAAAGTAGGCGAGATTACAACAACTTACCAAACGAGTAATTGTGTGTATTTCCCGACTGCATTCTTTTCTTAATTTCCACTCTAATATGGTTATTGATAGTTAAAGTTGTTCCTAAACATTTAAATTCATTAATAATGTCGAATGATATCATGTTGCTCGCAATAATCTTTAAATTATTTATTTTAGGAACTAAAATTTTGTTTATGTTGTAATGTATGCTAAGGGATCTTCTTTAACTAGAGTAAAACTTAATCTCCCTATCACCTATATACATTTAAAATATTAGTTCCACGAGTGAATATTGCCCCTTAAACCAACTTTATTTCCAATTTATTTACGTCTTGCCTGTTCTCACTAAAATTCAGATCCATCCCGTGACCTAATTCAACGGGTGGCTTATCTGTACACACCCGCCTGATAGAACAACGCTTGGGAACAGAAATTTACATATATGTTGTTAACAGGAACGCGGTGTTGTCATAATCGGAGGATGCACCAATCGTGGTGTGAGTAACGCTGAAAGAGAACTGTTTCATTCTCGATCTGTTATTTGCATACTTAGACAACAAGGGGGAATGCACTGAATTGTTGCGTGATGGACATCTTCAGTGCTGGATAATTCAAGATCAACCTCGGACCATCTAGTCAACGTCATTTCCCCTACCCCATCCATTCCTAGATTTGTCTTGTTCCGGCCTCATTTTGTATATAACCTTAGGTCCAACTAAATATGACACGAATGTATGGCTACACTACGATTATGAAATACCGCGTTTAAAATATGCTAACTGTGGAGCTGTGGTGTTATATATTCAAAATTATTGCTTTTGGCCTAAATTTAACTTCAAAATTCATATTCAAATTTGTTTTTCGGCTTCATAAAATTATGATGGCAAATGTTATAGTCACTTGAATTAAATAACTAAGTTTAGCAATAATGTATTTGGGCTATTTATCTATATTTTATATTTCCTACGTTTAAGAAAAATGTAAATATTTTTGTCACTTGGATTAAGTGGACCTTACAAGTACTTTATTTTTTTAAATAAAAAAATGTAAAAAATGTTGTTCACTTATATTAAATGTTTAAAATTATCTGCTATAATTCTTAACACTTTTAAAGTATTTATATTGTGCAGCGTATCATTAATTGAAGAATGCACCTAGATCATATGCAACCTGTTTTACACGCATGCTTGACAGCTTTGCTCTCCCAACGCTATACGCCGAAACTTTGAATACAATTTAACGGTATTAGCATAGTTTTTAGGATGTCAGTGTATAGGTATTTTGTATAAATTTTGGTTTAAACAAGCTATAAGTGCAGTTTGGGATATGCGTTTCCGAACATCTGGTATATATTTGCTTTTAGCTTAGAAACTATTGGTTTTATAATAAAATTATTCCAAATAGAAAATTTTAATTTAGAAAAGTAATACAAATTTACAATGAAAAGTTAATTCGTCTTTCAAAGTGTTGTGTAAATACAACCCAAATTGGAAATTTCTGCTTATGTAGATCACATTTAAAGGCACAGCCATTTTATTTGTATTGTAAACAGTACCTGGATGGAAAAAAAAATCAAACTTTAGAAAGATATTTGAGAAATTGATTTTATATATTTTGCCCTCCAGTAAAATACCTTTAATAATTTTAGGTTTAGCTATCTAATTCGAAAAACTCCTAGGTGGAACACTATAATAAACCAAGATACCAAGTTCTAGCTCAATCACTAAAAAAAAAAGTTTTGGGTATGGTCGAGAAACAGTCAGGCGCACAGAAAGATAAAATATAGACACACACAAACACAGCTAGACATACAGACAGACACACAGGCATACACACAGACATACATACATATATACATATATACATACATATATACATATATACATATATACATATATACATACATATATATATACATATATATACATAAATACAGAAAGCATCCAAAAAAATCACTTTTTCTGTTTCAGTGGTCATGAAACATCCACATTTATCAAAATCTTGAGATAATTTTTTTAAAACAATCATAATACTTTTCTTTCCGAGCGGTCGAGAAAAAGTAAAAATACAATTTTTACTTTTCCAGATAGATAAAGTATTGTAATTATATTATATTTAACTTTCCTCTAAACTAATCAAGTCTTAGGCTGGTCGGTAAAATAGTTTAGGCTCTACTCCGATGTACAAACACACACGGAAATGAAAAAAAAAAAAATCAGATTCGGGGGGTCATGAAAGGTCGAGATTCATCAAAATCTCGAGGCCAATTTTTTTGACGATCCCGATCGATAATTTATCTCCTTGTAAGGTAGTGAGAAAGTAAAAGTTATGGTCTTTAAACTCTATGTTTTTTTGCTTGTATGTGAATTATTTCTGGCTTTTTTATACGTCTGTTTATCCTGTCATTCATACATTTGCCCATTCCTCTGTCCGTCTGGATGTTTATTTGTACCTGACAATCCAGCTTAAACAGATTTATGTGTTTCCTTCAAAATGCTTACCTAGATTTTCTATACTCATACCTAAAACGAGACAAACATTTTAATTCTAGCTCTAAAATAAATGGTTAAGAAATGATAAATATTTTGAAATTCTGGAATTTTAAAAAATGGTTGATTGTTTTAATGGGTATTTTGGAAGTGTTTTGTATAATAAATTAAATGTTTTTTCTCAATAAAATTATAATTACCTATTTAACTGATGACTTATTTAACTGATGACTTATTTATATGAATATAAGTACATGCGTACATACATATTAACCACATTCTCTTAAGGAACTGTAAGTATAGCTCAAAAAACAGCTTCTTACTTAAACCAACCTCACTAACTTTCTCCACACTTCCTTATCCTTGCATACTAACTTTGCTTCAACAACATCCATACACTGAGACATACATGCTCTTTTATTCTTAAAATTCTTAACTTTTCTCTTTTCCACACATTCGTCTACAACATTTAGCCACGTCTTACATGGCCTACCCTTTCCTTATGATCCATAAATTGATAGGAATATGTCATTTTTAAATGGTTCTAATAATTTTGTTCAAATTTATATTTTAACAATGTATCATATATATANTATATTTGTCTGAGGAAAATTTATTAAAGCATTGTTAATTGATTTTTAGAAATTGTGTTTTAAGTCACAATAAGTTTTATGTTGAACTGCTTCAATTGTTTGAATAATTCTTTTTAGTATATGTGAACTACTATTTAATTAAAAGTGCGTTACCTATAGTTACTAAATTATATTAAATAATATATTTACTATATATGATCTTAGCAATTTCACTTTTGAAAAATATAATAAATAACTACAAAAAGAAAATCACTGTTAAAATTATCATATTTTATAATTGGTGTATTACGCTACCTTAGTCAGAGAACTTATAAGTGTAACTCTTACAGATAATTATATTTCGTAAATTATATTATACACTTTTACTTTATGTCTATAAGTCTCTAAATATCAATCTCATTTAGTCTAGTATGCTGATTATGGAGAGGTCAAGGATTGAATCCTTGTCGAGTGTACTGTGGATGTTTGTTTCCAAATAGTTATCGATTCTCTCTCCACGAGAATGTGAGTGAATTTTCTTTAATTCTAAATAAATCATGACTGATAAATTAGCACAGTTAATAGATATTCGTGTAGCCCAAAAGGGTAGTAGTGAGATACAGTTAACAATAATAACGTTAAATTGACACAACAGTGAAATATTTTGGAAGTATTTATAAAACTCTTTATTAAAAATAGGAAAAAATAGGGAAAGCTACGTAAGGGAAATATATTCTATATTTTATGCAGTGATGCTCTAAATCTAGTTTTCCTGGTCAGAGCCAGGATGACTAATTTTAATAAACTAAATAAATAAAAGTGGCATAAAATGAATTCCAACGCGAGAGTAAAGTGAGGATAGAGGCAATTTCCTGAAAGTCCATAACACTTGAAGATGAAATCATCTTTAAAATTAACATCCCAACATCTCTCACCCCTTTAGTCCCCCCTCCCCCAATTACGCCACTGTGATCGCTTTACTGACTGCTTTTAATATCCACAAGAAGCATTGTTTTGTTTTGAAACCTGTTTTCTAAAGAAAAGATTCCAAAGAACAATAAAGACTTTAATTTCCACTTATTCAGTTTGTGTGGTTCTCTTATTCGTTGTTCTTATTTTAGGTCATTAGGAAATGGCTTTTCTTTATTAAAGTTCCCTTTTTCAATTTCATTTCCTTATTAGGTTTTTGTTCAACCTTGGCTAACTTCGTATTGAATAAGCATATTTTATTGACAGTCTTGGAGGGTAACCAAAGCGAGATATTCTTTTTCTTTCTAAAAATTCAGAGAGTATAGAAAGGTAAGCTATCTCGGATTCAGTTATCTTGAACAAATCTGTCAAGTACTGCCTAATAAAATACTTTTTCAACAAATACGGTACCTTAGACTAAACTAAATTGAGATTTTAAATAGTATTTATATCCTCACTGAAGGTTTTCTTTATTGTTAACAAACCATTGACGTTCCATTCAAATCAAACATACAATTTTCTCAGAAAAGTAATCAAAATCTTTTAAATTATTATATCAAAACTTATAAAAATACGTAATTGCATAGTAAAAAGCTGAATTTAATACAAATTTATTTATTTTTGCCGAAATGTTTACTTTGTCATTTCCCATCATTTTTCTGAATATAAATATTATATAGCATACAGCTGATAGAATAACAACCTAAGAAATTAAGGCAATTATCACATACCTAACCCTATCACATGGATATTTATTTACTGATTGTAGAACCGTCTATATTTAGTAAGCTTAAGTGAACCATTTTTTTTTATGATCATTCTAACCTTTTAACGAGGATAAGATTTTGATAAAATCTTTACATGGTGTAATTAGAATCAGTAAAGATATTTATAAAGCTATATATTTAATACATTGGCTTGATTGTGAATTAAAAAGAATTTGTCGCGCGTAAATACAAATAAAGAAATATACCTCCATCTCCCAAAAAATTGGAAAATAATTGCATCTTGAAAGACTTTGTTAATATATTTTCTT